>JAVFBX010048928.1:0-17357 GCA_034783855.1 Mopalia kennerleyi | reverse complement strand
TGTAATTTTAACAGGTAGAGAACCTACAGACTGCGATGGAGGATTTGAAAGATAAAAATATAAGACTTTTAAGCGAAGAATCAAAAATTGGAGCCCATGGGAAACCAGTTGTCTTTCTGCATCCCAAAGATTGTAATGGAGTTTTGGTTGAGCTTGAGCAGGCTTAGGCAGATCATCATTCTCGTTTTTCTTTGGCCACGATAAAGCTTAGTCCGATGTGTACCAGAGTACACAGGAGTAAAGGCATTGTATGAAGACATGAAATACTCTTGATTTTAACGTCAAACATTAATCGATGGAACAAACATATGTGTTTATCTGCAGTGTTATTGTCAGTATCTCTTTGAGTCTCTGGTTGTAGATTTCGTTGTCAATCCGTGTTAATGTTAATATCACAATGTATAAATAATAAAAAATATTCATAATTATTTCATAATATTTATTCTCACTTCAGAACGAGAAACAAAAATCTACAACAACAGTTTCCTGGTGAGAAAGTCAACAAGAATCCCAGGTGAAAACTAGATGATATGGACATTTAAAAAAAAAGATTTTGTACAAGCTCTCAAACATCAAACCCCAATCGATTTGACAAGCTTGTGAGCTGGATCCTCTGTACAATTGATACATTTTTCATTAAGCTGAGCAGATCCGCTTACTTTGGCATCAGCTCACAGTGCATTCTCTTTTGTTTCTTGTTTTTAAAAGAGATCCCAAAACTTTAGAGTTGGTCTGTCAAGGGTATTGGGGCATCAAATTATTATTTGTAAATAAAGATTTTAAAAAAATTATCATGAATGTATATGTCCTTAATATTATAAATGTTATGAATAAAAGCAGAAATAAACATCATTATTTATACCATGCATTGTAGCCCTTAGGCTTATCGCTGTGTGTCTTCAATTTGTTTGTACTGTGAGTTGTTGTTGAACATCTCTTTTCCAACTATTTGAGTTATAACACTATTTACATAATCATTGTTTTGTGTTGTGTTGTCTATGAGACATAGGAATTCCAGGTGCTGTGAAATTCCCACGAGCACAGCATTATACAGATATGCCTACTTGTACACATTTGGGGTATTTTGTACACAGTATTATTCCAAATTACACTTGTACACATACATGTAGGCCACCTGGAAAAAGTGTGTACAAATGTGAAAACTTGTCACCAAATAAAACAAGAACATATTTATTGCATAAGACATACAGTAAGCTGCAAAGCTTATACGGTATGTATAATATTTATTGATTTAATTACATAATTATTAATATAACATTGTTATAAAATAAAAGATTATAGAGTAGTGTGTAATAAGTAGGCAAGTGAGTAAGGTTAATTAAAATGGGCACAAGTGCTTAATATATGAAACAAAACACAATAAAATAAAAAATAGAAATAAATGAAAACTGAATAATTAAAAATTTACATGGACTTTTTTTGTCACCAAATTTTTTCAGAAAATTTCCCTTGTCATGACAAAAATTTGTTATTACATATATCGCTACAGGTTTTGATCAACCTAGACATTTTATGTTCTTCTGGCATTCTGTCATATAGTATTGTGTACACATGGTTACATGTAGGTCAAAATATGCACGATAGGGTATTTTTGTACACAGAAGTACTCTTGCTCTTGCTATAATCAATCAATTAGTCAATGAATGGGGGCAATGTTAAATAAATCAATCAATTAAACAATAAATGTTCCTGTCGACAACTGTTGAAATAAGAAGGGGGATAACTCTTGTAATATAATTTGTGTTTTGCGAATTGTCTCCCGTCTTAGTAAAATGATTCACAATACACAGCTTAAACGACCCAAAATAATTACATTTATTTAAAATAGTACGTGTTCTAAAATGTTATGTTCAGAAATATTGATCATCTTTTATACAGTCCTTGTTGTCTGTGGTGAGTGGCTGGTTGGTGGGAGTAGCCTGTTGCTTTTATTCTGTCCCTGTTATAAGGGACAACACGACGCCGATCTGTGTTGTCTTGCCCTTCTTTTGAGTCGTGTGCTCGACCTGCCGTATCTGCGAAAATTCCCAATAACGCCCCTCACACATTAGGCTGGAACGTAATTAAACGAATTAACCAACTTAATGTTTAAACAGCATGCCTTGAGTTGTATTACTACGCAGGTATAGTGTAACTTATTTATTCAAACTAGAATAGGAAATGTTGCGCCAGGCTGTGTCATGTAACACTGCATTTAAATCGCTCGAAAACATTGCGTATTGTATAACTCATTGGCCTGAGGCGTTAAAACAAATTGAAGATTTGTCGTCCAGTACTTCCGCGTCTCCTTTCTAAATTGGTCTAAAACTGGGACCGTTGCCCCTGGCTGGTTTTCGTCTGCTCTCTCGGTTGAGAATAAGTATATTGTCTTTGAAATTAATCAATCTTTGAATGGATTCATTTTTTACACAGATGAATTTATCAGACACATTTGTCCAACCTTCTTAACATCGACTTGAAGATTCAGTTAAGATATATTTACAAACCTTCTTATCTTACTGACGAACCTATGTTCACATTGCCTGTTCCCAGTAAAACTGCTAGCAGAAATTCCTCAAGCTGCTCGCCTCACCGATCTCCCTGTGCGTTTATGTTTTTTGGGCGTTTCGCTGCAAATTTCACACACTGTTTCGAAATTCTGTTTTGCGCCCTGTGCTTATCATGTGCAATGTCATGGGTTGTTGTCTTGGGTGTGATTTTCTTCCATCGTGTTCACTGTTGTGAGCGGAGGTTTGGGAGGGAGCTTCATGTTGTCCTGGTGCTGGCTGGCCTGCCGTGATGTGAATAAAATAATTTTAAGAATGGCCTCAAACCCCAATCAAACAAACAGACCATTGGTGTTGTGGTGTCTATTGTGATGGCACGTCGCCACTTGAGTGGGATAAAGAAGTATGGCTTCGAGGCAGAAACACTATGTAAATACATGTGTAATACACTATTCGGCCACGTGCCTCCTTGGCTCAGGTGGTTCAAGAGTTCGAATCGCAATATAGTGGCAAGCAAAAATTTTCTCCAACGTATATTAAAAATATATATATAAACTTTTGCGAGGTCATTTTGACGGTCACTAAAACGATAGCGACTACGGCTAATAGCATCATCTCGATTTCTTGACAGCATACCATGTTTTCAATGAACCGTCATAAACAGTAGGCCTACAACTTATTTTGACATCTACAGAACCGGTTAGCTGTAATTAAAAGCTTGTTAGAGTAATAAAACCCGTCATGACGTAACATTTACCTTCTTGAAGCGATTCCTCTTAATAGGCTCCTACTAAAAAAATAAGGATAAAAATTCGCTAGTTATACATAAAACCGTATAATATGTGAAACCTTCAATAATACCTTATCAAATTACTCACATCGGTTGTCCGTTGTTGATTTAGTTTTTCAGACTTATTGAACATTTTAAGTCAATTGCATAAGATGACCGCGGTTTTATCTCCATGCAGGTTACTCCGCTTGTTTTGGTTGACTCTTGAATTATAGGAGTAAAGTCAAACTTTTTTTGCCGTTCTGGCCACACATCGTGACCCCGAGATGAACGTGACAGTAGACATATGTCCCGGAATAGATTCGCGTGTCAAAAAATAAATAGGTAGATGTGAATGAACTTGCCTCGATGCACCGACTATATGATTTAATATTTCGTATGTTGTGTCATGGGATTCCTTTGTTTTGCTGTCATCGTTTATTTGGTTAAGGGCTGTTTGTTTCGTCGATTAAGCTATATTACGCCTTCATGTAAGCGAAAGTATCTTTAAAGAGGGGAAAATAAAACCCTGAGGGTCAAAAATAGAACAAACACACCCGACAAACTAATATCACACTTGGACAAATTTTCAAGTCCCAAGACAATCTACTAAACTTCTCCAAACCTCCATACCGTATGAATTTGAATGTGTAGGATGAAGGATTTTTTCTTTTTTTTGCACGGTTAATGTATACACGTTGTCTTGGCGCAATATGCTTTCTGTTATGTAAAAACAAGGTTTTTGTTTTTTCACGCATTTGACTAGGTCAAGGCAAGACTGAAATCGGCTGAAAACAGCACAATTAAATTCTCAATCAAACAACATGTAAAGTTTGGCAGCTGGTGGCTTCTGACCAGAGCGCTCCGATGAAGTGGGTGTGGTGATAATCTGCTCATCAGCTTATCGATACACGGATTTATGTCTACAGGTGAATGTGCATATAACCAGGTATATCCTAATCATATACTCTAAGATTCTACTCAAATACCCATATCGAAGTTATTGGTACTAATCATATAACCTAAAATATAATACGAAAACTTACAAACCGTTTGAGGCTTCATTTAATTATTTATTCCTTTGCGCGAATTTGTAATCCCACTCAAGATTCCCCTCAGGAATGGAATGCGTCATCAGCGTCTATGGTCTTCAGTCTCTTATTACGGTTTTAATACATAATTTCAAAATACCACTCAGGATTTGAAAAATATTGTGTAATGTGCCTAAAAACAGTTATGCTATAGAGATGGTCTACTCTGTATAACAAAAAGTTATGAAATAGACAATAAAATAAAACGTATTGAACGTGACCGGTTTAAGGTATTACCCAAGGGTATTTCACATATGACGACGGATTGTTCACTTCAGACTGTTGCTTGCTTAATAACGGTGGAAAACCGGGAAGAAACCTCGTAATAACCAACTTTGCGAGTGCCGAAGCCACATCGTGTGACTCCCTCGTGTATATTTAAAGGTATACATGTGTATAGATTTATGTATATATACTACCCCCATCATCAGGTTTCAAGATTTTATTCACTAATAGAGACCCGATATGAGATAAACGTGTTAACGGGAAACAATTCCATGAAACGTGTTATTAATATTAACGTGTTCTTAATCTTCAGACAACAACGGAAAAATTTATTTGGACTTTTCCGCTGGTGAGCGATGGATGAAAGTAAATAAATGTAAATTGGATGTTTATTTTCTTCTGCTTAGAGCTAAATTGTCTATTGGTGTGTATTTTGGACAACCATCTGTCACTGCACTGTTGGCTGTATTTTTATGGCGGGTACCTGGATCCAGGACATACAGCAATTAAATAGGTTGACAAAACGGCCAGGCTATATTATTCCAAAAAACGAATTAGTTGACCTTAATTAAGCCTACAATTGTTTCACAGCAACCTCAGTATTGGTCGCAATATGACAATGAGTATGACTTAAATCAATCCAGTTTTGTGTACTATATCTATAGCAACATGACAAGTACTACAGGCCGCTGAGGGCTGATTCTCAATAACGATTCGACTATAGTGCTCTAGATAGCGACTCTAAATTAAATACCCGCCATGATGATAAAGGGAGACAATTGATGATAAGCACACCGAAACAATACGAATCATTCCGTTCCCACTGTTCACGGCATGTTTGTTGCTTTTAATTCTTTTAAAAACAGGTCCGTTGGTATATTTCCTTGAACAGAAATGTTATGGTGTAGATCGACTCTAAAAGTGCATGCTACACTTCAACAGGTACATGTTCAGAACACCCCCGTTTAGTGAACTATTTGAGACCAGTAGTTGAGGGATTTGCGTTCACACAGAGTAAGCAAAACAACGACAAACAGTTAACTAGACTGTTCTCAGTTGCGGTCAGCACATGTAGCAAGAAATGGTGATCTAAAAAGATAGGGTCGGTGGGATCTTCCATGTTTCTCTGGGGCTCTAGCGGTTTGAGGGCAACATGTTTCCGACCTGTTCGTGATGTATTTTCTGTCGCCATGCATGTTTTACTGCTGTCTGGTGTAAGGAGCAACTGATCTGTTTGTGGTGTATTTTCTGTCGCCATGTTTTACTGCTGTCTGGTGTAAGGAGCAACTGATCTGTTTGTGGTGTATTTGCATTGCGTCTTGTGATCTGGGCTTTGTTGTCTCTTGGGTCCAGGGTAATTTCCCTATTGGAAACTTCTGTTTAATTTAATGTGCAAATTATTTCGTCAGTATTTATTCTTGGCACAACGATGCTTCCGCGCCGAACATCAATCAGTGAATCAATCAATCAATGTTCGCAAGCAATTATATAACTTATTATATCTGATGCTATCAACTAGTTTATTTATATAGCTGCGCCTGATAATGACCCCTATAATTATTTGGAGAACGGTGATTATCGGAAATCGATTCATGCCAATATTCTCTGAGTAGATCTACAATTGGTGTAACACTTTGTGTTATATCTGTAATTAATAACCAACTATAATATGGGTGTTGCTTCCTTCTGTCATGTGGAATAAAAAAAACCCATACGTTGATGAACGCCTGCCAGCGACCCACAGCCTACGGGATTTAGCACTTGTGCGTAGGTAAGTTGGAACGTTATCGAACGCGATGCCTCCGTTCATTGATTGGTCGGTTTTGGGGTGTCACGGTATCTCACTTATATAATAACGGTGTTCTCAAAAGTCAATAGCAATAAAACTATGATAACACATGAAGTGTCTTGCTCTGATGGAAAATAAATGTTCCCCCGTTGTCATAGGTAAAGACGGTATAAATATTCTTGGAACATCGCACCCTTAGACAGAGATGTGTAGGTATTTTAAATTCGGTGCAGTCTATACTCATAGCGGAGCCTTAGACAAACAAATATGGACGGATCTCCCTAACGTAGGTCTATGCAATTGTATATTTGTGTTTTACAGTTTTAATAACGGCAATGGATCAATTAAGGTTGAATCCGTTTTTAAATCGGTTTACCATTGACTTTAGACGATTATCCATTTTCAAACGAAAGCAAGCCCATGGATTGAAATTGTAAACTTTATAAAGCAACGTGCCAAAAAGATGCGCTCAGAGAAAATCGTACGTTCATTAACACGAAAATCAATAATAGGTAAACAAATAACTATTATGAGAATCAATATTTCTCTATAATTTCATTATCAGATATATTATTTATCCAGTAAAGAGGATAGAATACGTCAGTCATGTTATATGCATTACAATATCAAGCAGATGATAAACAATAATATTATGGTATAAACATTTGATCACAGCGTAACAAAATATATTTAATAAGTGTAAACAATTACAGTTTCCAGCACAGGCAACGTTGATTGCATACGCTGATTAAATATATTTTGTTACGCTATGATCATATGTTTATATGATAATATTAATGTCTATCATCTGCTTGATAATATACTGCATATAACATAACTGAAGTATTCTATCCTCTTTACTGGATAAATAGTATATCTGATTATTAAATTATACATACTATTGATTATCATAGTAATTAATTGTTTACCTATATTATGGATTTTCGTGTTAATGAAAGTACGACTATCTCCGAGTGCATCTTTCTGTTAGAATAAAGCAATTGCATAATGAATCACGAAAAGTGGTCATATATATGTTATTCCTGGCCCTGGGTGACGTATACAACGAGCCATTTAAACCGATGATGGCCAGGAGCGCAAGTTTTCTGTGTACCAAAATCACCCCCAATTTGCACTCATTGACCTAAGCATTACAGACAAAGTTGTGTGTATATGATTTTTGTGTCATTTAGAAAGTGAATATTAACAGCATATCTTCGTTAATTTGGGATAATACTTTCTTACTTTTAGCAGGTTCTAGTTTAGAAAATATTGCGGGTTTAAGTCGTCCGGCCATGGCATCGAGGCCAGACCCGGGCACGTTGATTATATAGTGGTGTTGGGGCAACTTATCTTGCATGAGTTTCACGCCGATTGGACAACTACAGTCACCCGGCCTTGTACAAGATGGAAGGCTAAGAAAGTGCTACACCAAAGTTAAGAATATAATGAAAGTGGTATATAAGAATATTTTATAAGTTAATTGCGCATGTTTAAATTGGTCCAGACCCTTAGCAATTCATAATAAGAAGAAAAATTTCAGATAGACCCAACCTATATGTATTTGTGGCAGATACTGACTTACATGAAAATAAATGGCTGATAGATCGTGTAACTAGATAAAATTTGGTGGAATAATAAATTTCATTTGGACTCAAATTTTTGTTGACCTTCATATTAGCCTTTCTACATTTTGGGTATGTTGATTAATTATTCATCTCCGGTTTTAACACATTTTAGCTGACATTCTTAACAATATCTTCCTAATTTATTTGTATTTATTCATCCATTCAATCAAAAAGCATTTCAGTCATATCACATTTCTTTTGACGGAATCGCAGCAAATTTTGGATTCCATGATTCTTTTGGTTTGATATATACCTCTAATAAAAATATGTTTGACTTACAGAAAGCCTTGTTCTAGAGCACAGCGTCTTCCAAAACCCAAATTATATTTCTGTTGTTTGGAAAAAAGGTCATCAAAATCCTAAAATTTACAAAATAGTCAGACAATGTTTGTAAAAATAACTGCAAATTACCGACAGAGTACATCAAGAAATGAATATTAAAATACAAGCGTGTCAAAATAATTTCAAAACATTGTCTCGTATGATTATTGTATAAAGTTATGACGCACTGACACCTCTTGTTATTCCTAAAATTGACTGTTGGACACGTTTATTTGGACCATTGTTCCATGGTTGATTTGTCGTAATACCTGTTCTCTCAAACATTAGTTTGATTGGGAATAAATAAATAAATTAAAAAAATTATCTTATGAATTAATTTTTATGTCTTTTTAGAAAGTGAGTATTAACGTTGTTTTCGTTATTTTGATATATACACTTTCTTACTGTGAACAGATTCTAGTTTAGAAAAGTTTTGCATGTTAAAACCCGTCCGGGTATTGAACCCACAATCCTCAGAAGGCCGGGTGGCTAAGTGGTCTAGGTGGCCGGCAATTACTGCTGGCCAGTCGGTGCCTAAGTATGAGTGTCGTGGGTTCGATTCCCGGACTTGTTTCAACCTGCGAATTTTTCTAAACTAGAATCTGCTCAAAATAAGAAAGTGTTATCCCCAAAAAACGAAAACTCTTCAAATTATCTTATGGTTAAATTACAATTTTGTAAGACAGCTTATAGATGTAGTTTTGACGCACATCATTCAAAGGAACGGGTATGTCAATACAATAAAATAAAATAACCATCCAACCAACATGCGACAGCAAGACACACTTGGCTTTATAAATAAATACATTATAACAGTGCGAGATTATATTAAATCGTGGCAATTTTACCAACATAGGTCAACAGATGTTGACTTTCAACGTTTCCAAGTTATTATTGGCTTTTTATGACCAGTTTGACAGGTCTAATGTTGCAACAGCTAAGTCACAATACATACACATCTCAGACGATTACATACATACACTGAACACGTTGTGTGTTTCGTTGCATTACCGTCTCTTAAGATGTATATATGACAACAACTCGGGGTTTAGATAAATCAGAAATACTTGTATATAAGTGTTGGTGTTAAAATATGTTGCCATTCCTGTGCCAGTTTGTTTAATATCTCAATATATTAAACAAATCCAACCAATTCCGTTCTGTAGTATATCTTCGCTGGTGGTTGGGGGTACGCTCTGATACAGTGGGACTTTCTCGGCTATTGGAAGGCCGCATCTAAGAACATGACATCACTAGTTCAACTTATAAGAATTCAGCATTTGGTGACCACAGCTTGATAACTAGCCACACCCCATATGAAGCTTTCTACTCTATTATTGACACTGCCCCCACTGACTGTTTTCTCAAAATAAAAGAATCTATCCACATAAACAATCTTCGACCAAAGCTGAACAACACAATTTTTTCAATCCCATTGCTTTTATTTAATGTTTAAATTTCACCTCTATATTATATATTAACGTATATTCTGAATTTTATCCCCTTATGCTATAGGTTATGTTATACTGTTGCCATATGAATCTGGCTTATTACAAATAGTCTTGTCATTTCCTTTGTCCTAGCATGTTATCTATCATGTGCTTTTGACAATGAGCTACCACTCTTTGTTATTTTTGGTTATAATTCGTATTATGCTCACCCTGTGTCTATATTCCTTTGCATCCTTGGTTTCTTGTCAGCTAGGGCTGCTCATTCACCTCAATGTAAGCTTTTGTTTTTCAACATACTGTCACTATTGTTCTTTCTTCCATGGATTTCCATTGTTAGTTAAGCCATATACACATTATTTGCTTGCATTTGCCAATTCTCTGATGGTGGAGATACCTACGAAAGCTTGGAAAATACAATTCTATAATTATGCATATCAAGTATTTTTCGTTGCTCATTCACTAGTGAGTATTGGAAAGCACGCACCATTTTGTTAACCTTTCTTTGCCATTATATGTGTCTTCTCCGAGAAGTCGCGCCATGGTGTGCGTTCTCCCTTAAATCTCCCGTTAGGATAAACGACATACCGTGAGTGAAATGTTTACCATTTAACAATTGTATTCCGTTCTGATATTCACCTCAACTCAATAATTCATATCAAATAGCATACTGTGTTAGTGAATACAACCACAATTATATGTTATGTTAATACATGTATAATATGGAGCCACTGTCTGTAATAAAGTAGAAAAAAAATACAATTTAAAAAAATTTGGCAGAACTTGAGAAAATTATACATGTATACATGTAAGACAAGCTGTGGCATATACTAAAATGAAATCGTTTAATCTATATAAATCTATCCCAACAGTTGTATGTGTATAATATAGAGTCGCGACAAGACCAGATTTTTTTATATTTTATTACAGAAAAAAAGATATTGATATTTTGAAGAAAAAAAAAAAAATTCTCATTCTGATTGTTTATTTATCTTTTGAAGCTAAAACAGATTAAAGCGCAGTTTTATCAAATAACTTGCATATGTCGTATTGGTTGAATGCTGCTTTTTTTTCTAATGTAATTTATTTGCATAGAGGGAGGGAGATATGCCTTATTATAGTTCTGTATATCATACATATATATCTTTTATATATTGCCTTGGCTGTATCTATAGCAACAGCTGCAAATATCGCCTATAGTTTATAGCATGTATGTACAGCCATATAGCCCGCTTAACTCAAAAGGAAAACACTTATTAACTATACATGTTCTGGCCTTGTTGGACAACAGTTTGATTCGACTTGCCGCCGGCCAAATAAACTCTCTCGTCTATAACAAACATACAATATACATGTGTACACGAATGTGGAGATGAGCTAATGTTATATGTTTTTCATAATTACGTGCGCACAAAACGGATGAACATGTTGGTTGGCTCTATTTTTGTGAGTTAAATAAATCCATTTTAGTCCTTCTGCATTTGCGTATAGTCAAACCTTCGAATTTGTCCAAATGAAATGAATGAAATAACTATAAAATGTTGGCATATGTTTCAATTTGCGTGTCCGTCTACACCAGTCATGTAGTAGAATCGCTATGAAAGTTTAGATGGCATCCATGCCCCGACGCCGGGGTTATGTACCACTCACAGTCACAGACAGCGTATGTTGCTCGAAAGACGATTAGCCGCTAACACCAGATTAAATCGCTAACACCGGGTTAGAGATAGATCTTCAACTTGGCGTGACGTCACCTAATAGAGGATTAAATTTAATAGCTTGACGAGCAACCAGTCACAGGGGCCAGTTGTTCAAAGCACTATTAAATTTAATCCTAGATTAGATGAAGTCACTCAACGTTGTAGGATTATCTCTAATCCTAGATTAACTGGCTTAATCTCCTATTAGCAACTAATTTTGGTTTCGAGCATCTGTGCCCTGAACAACTGGTGCCAGTGGCTCAATGCGCAATGAATTTAGTTTACCATATAATTTTACTCCACACCAGATGGAGGTCTAGCCCTAATCTGCTTCAATAGCGATTCAATTTGGAGTTAACTCCATGTACTAATAGTCTTTTGAGGAACTGGTTCCTCAAAAGCTACAGAGAAAACTACAGAAGCAATGGCAATTTAGTACAGGGATTTCTCCTCAATAAAATTCAGTACACATGTCCTCTTCTAGGTACATATCAGAGCCAAATGTCAGAAACTCACAATCTCAAATTGTCATGTGAAACCATGACAACAGAAGAAAACAAAAAATTTACACGTTAAAAAAGAATGTGAAACGAAAAGGTTACAACAGATTCTCAGGTGTAAGTAAAAATAAACCCCACCCCAACAGAAATACTAGGATAGCAGCGAATGAATTAACTAAATATAAGGACAATTATTCGTTGACTGAATCTATATCTATACTAAGCAAAAATAACGCGACAAAGATCCCTTTTAAATCTACATCTTTGTACTACTCCTACCAGGTAAAGGCTCTAGCGAGATTATCTGGAAAGTATCGGCATACTCCAATGTTTTATAACTCCCCTTTATATACTATATACTATACGGTTCACTATATTGTTAATTTGTTATTGACTACACCACTTTAATCATTGACCCAGAAATCATTTCCTGCGAACAAAACTCCGAAGGAGCTGCCGGTATGATCTGCTTTACAACCCTCGACTTATTGAGAGCCTATAACAAACGCTACTGTCAAGCGATTGTTTTGTTGCGTGGGAAGATTGTGTGTTACGAGAATCGTCTGCTAGTCAAAATTTTGGCGATTGTCAAAAGTGAAAGTTGCTGTTGTCAAAAAAGGTCATGTTCGGGGTATTCAACCAGCTCAATAAGAGTATTGCACACGCACCCACTAATTCAGGCACAAAATATCCGTATATATGTCAGAAGTGCTAATTAAAAAAGTTAAATAAATTGTCAAAACTTGAGTATGGCATTCAAAAATGCTATCGACGCTTTAACTCGAAACTTGGTAACTTTTTTCCGCCAGGAGGTGTAGCTATAATTCTGGTCATATGTGCTCAATCCGCCAAGTGTTGTAATTCAGAGAAGCTCCGAATAAAACTTTTGGCTAGAGAGTATGCATATATGCCTTGTCTGAACAGCCTCGGCCATTTCCGTCCCGTAAATTACCTCTGAGGGAACGCGGCTTATTTTAATGGCGATCGTAACGATATTGAATATTCATGAGCTACACCCACTGATCTATATATAGATCAGTGGCTACATCGAGTTTACTATGTTGATATGATGACATCATTGGAACTACATCATTATTAAAATACTTACAGCGGACGAAAGTTGAATTATTTGCAACAAGTCATACATAAAAAAGGAACAGTGTTTTATTTAAGTGAGATTTTACCCAAGAAACAGGATTGTTTGATGTGGGTTTTTGTAATACAAATCCGCGGAGTACATTACACGATTTCGTGTAATATTATTGCTTCCGTTGTCATCCGAGATAACTGTACCGGTACGGAAAGTGTCGAAGGATGTTCCGACATGCATATCTGCATGTGTGACATCTTGACAAACACTTTCTCTCGAAATGCTACTAGGTAACACATAACAGCTGGAGAATTCGTATATTTTTAAAAGCTGTTCTTTTGGAGTTTATCCCGCTCATGAAAACGGAGGTTTCCGCATGATTTCCATTTTTCAATGAAAACTTTTCTTTACACTTTTTTCTTTGTATTTTTATTACTTGGTATATCTTAAAATCAATCCTAGTTCTGAAATATCTGTGGAAGGCTGAGCGGTCTTATTGAATTTATTTATTTATTTTTTTTAAATATTAGTTTTAGTGTTTTATAAACAAGTTTATATCCTACATGTACATGCTTCACCTCAAAGCTGAGAAAACTACTGTTAGTGGATACGTCCTAAGCTACACCGCCACCAGGCTAGTGAAAGTTCTTGAACACAGGGCTATAAATGCTAATCGATCAATAAATCTAAACTATTAGTAATTTTAATAAATTTAACAAATTAATTCCTGAACTATAGTCTGTGTAAACATTTACTTTCACGAACATTTGTTTCTCCTGCCGGGGATCCTTTTCAAGTGAATACACAGAGCACAAAATTATTTTAAAGTAAATGTTTACGTGGAGTAGCTTAGGAGTTCGTGTTTCTACTTTATTGAAAACAACCCACGTATGGGATTCAAACAATATATACGTATAATGTATAACACATGCAATTCTAGTATAAGGCTAATATGTCTATGTTTCTTTTCTATAAAATAGGTTTGATGATTTGTTTACAAATACTGTTTTCTTATACTTGTCAATTTTAGCCTCCCTCTCCTCCCTCATTTTTTTAAGGATTAGGGTATCATTTTTATATATATCAAATCACATGATAAATATATTAAACTCGAGTTCCGGATAGAACATCAAATGAAGAGTCAGTTATTAACGTTGTCTATTCGTTCACTGCTGTACACAGAATGGATCGAAAACAAAACGTATTGGCCTAAACAATTGAAGCCAAATAAATATATGCAAAAAAAAAACAGAATTGATCGTATCGTGGCAAAGTTGTAACTTTTTGTACAAATTCTTTTATCACGCCTGAGGGAAGAAAAAACAAATTATACGGCAGGCTGGGCATTCTATTTATAACAGATTGGACTCCAGTCTGTCATTATTGTAAATAGTCCTTACAGTGTTTAACGAAAATATAGTACTTTAATTCTGAAACTGTCTTAATTTAAAATCTTTGAATAATCAACGCATACGCGGCTTAAATTTTTTGGTTAGATTGGCATTTAAAGCCGAACTAACGGTTGTGACAACTTAACACCTGGCAATTCTCAGGATGTATACACATAGGCAAACAGTCAAGTGGTTTTTGCAAGGTTTCCACTTGGTTTTTCACTGTATTAAAGTAATATATATATAGTGTGGACAGTCTGCGTCATATCAGTGAAATGCTGTCGAGTACGACGTTAAACCCAAATTTAACAAACAAACAATCTATCCCCGGCGGAAGCTTAATATGTTTCTGAATATTTATAAATATATGCTGGTTGTTGTCTGCCAGTATTGACTTGTTTTAGAGAACATCGCAGGTTCACTGTTTTAGATGATTTCAAAGAATATTTTCACAACTCGCCATTCCGTGTTTAAAAAATAGAAATTCCGAAAATAAACGGATAACTTTCCCAAAGGGTGGTATAAGCGTTATTTGGGAGAAAAAAAACAACATAAAGAACACTACAAGGAGTTCCATTACTGTTGGTTTTATACGGTTTTGTTAGTGTTTAGTATTAAACTATCTTTCGCGGTCATTTTATACCAGATTAAAATCTCAAGCCGCCAAAGACACATACGCGCCATACATTGTGTATGAACTGGCTTCTGATGAAGATTGAAAACAAACCTATCCGAAAATAAACAGCGAAAAACTGGACGAAACTAGGGAAAACATTACCAGGAGACATGTACTATATAGCTTAAACCCCGGGGCCAGTTGCTGAAAAGACCATTAGCCGCTGACACCAGATTAAATCAGTAATACCGGGTTAGATATAGACCTTCAACATGGCGTGACGTCATGTAATAGTGGATTAAATTTAAAAGCGATTCTACCATCAGGCCCCAGACCTCTTGATAAAAACTGAGGTTGGCCGTTGCAGGAGGTTGCTGTTGCTCTCACCAGAGGCAACGGGCAACATAAAGTCGATCTTTTACATGTTGTTTGTGTTTTGCATCTTGTGACTGTGCTGACTTTTCGCTGTTTGTTGTCATGCAGGCACATGATAATATGTTTCTGACGCACGTTGAACAGGTGCACCATCACATGAGTGAATTAACCTTAAGTACGTTTCAAAACCCAATCTAACAAAGAATATAATAACCCTACAACGAAGATAATCGAAGCAAAGCTGTAGAAAAATAATATCTACAAGCTACCAGTCAGCGACCAGCCGATAAGCATCATGGATATAGTAAACCCGATTGCTAATTTCTTTAATTGACTTGATGCTATTTTAACATGAGTTATTTGTAAATTTAAACGTGTGTGCTTATGTGCGTACTCTTAAGTTGTATTACATTTATATACGAAATGCAGCCTTTAGAACTGTTAATTGCTGTCCTTTGAGGTAAATAAATGTATCAGCATATATCTAGATCGCTAAACGCCATGTTGATTTACCGTGAAATTCAAATAATCTCATTTGACATGGGTTGAAAGAAAAATATTTGCAAATCTAAGTAAACTTTCATGATATACATTAGTGTCATTGATAAGGACATATCAGCTGCACTATGGAACACTTTAGAGATAAATGGTTGATGGATAACTATGTTCCGATTGACTACACGTTTGTAAAAGCTCCGTAATGACGGAGAGATGATAAATGGACATCTGTTACCTGTGCAATCGACTAGAGCTCGCGAGATTGTGGTGAATGCGCCATCAGCTCTTGCCTGATGAAAGCCCAGAAAGAACCATAGACGCCAGTAACAACAAGCAATGACTATGAGGGTAATCGCAAGAAAATACACATACAACAACCCCTACCATAAGCATATCGACATTTTGTTGGTCTGAGCGCACCATGTAGAGCAACCAGACACTCCGATTAATCACCGGGTTTATCGAGGAACGTGATCTTCTATAAGTATGCACCAAAATCGTCCAGTTTTTTCTTCGGAAGTCTATCCACTGGCCTATGCACACTAAACACACGTTAAATAACCCCGACGAATTCCATTTTGCTTTACAATACGCAAACTTAGTTTAGGAGCACATACGTTCTGTATACCCAAACAAATCTCTACGCATCACAGCCTACATTATCGATTGAATTTTAAGCATGCCTTTCGTATTGACGACGATTGTACGACGTCCAACATAACCTGCCCAGTGCATTCGACAAGTGGCTGTTTCCGTTGAAATTTATAATCGAAACAGGTATTTACCTTTTGGTTCGCTGTAAGTGTCCAAAGACATTATACGAAGTTTTTACATTAATGAACACACTGACTAAAGTTTCGTCATTTTTGCTGTGTAACATTTTCATTGGGATGATTGTAAATGGGGCTACATTTTGTCGTCAGAGAACGACAAAATAATTTATCTGTTCACTGTGATTGTGTACTGACGGAAAAGAAATAAGTTTTAGTTCGCTATATGAAAATATTGATTGATTGGTGTGTTACGCCGTGCTCAAGTGTATTTCATTTATATGACGGCAGTGTATTCCAATAATAATTGACACTATAGAACAACCAATATTGGAAGCGTTTCCATAATGTTGGAAAGTTAATTTTCCTTCAGTGCTAAGTTAAGACATTGTTAAGACATTGCTTCTCTTCAAACAAACTGCCCATATAGCCAGAAGGCTCGATGAAAAGAAGCAACGCTGGGATTTGACGGAACGTCTTGTTGCCTTGCATAGTGCGCGCAGAGCTTAAAGCCAATGATATGTCGATATGCATATGGTGTTTTTTCTTCTTGCGATTGCCCTGTCTTGTAATTGCGTCTTAACACTGATGTCTTTACTCCACCCTCCTGGTCGGGTATGCCGCCATATGAGCAAAACT
>JAVFBX010048817.1:0-17358 GCA_034783855.1 Mopalia kennerleyi | reverse complement strand
AGTAAACCGTGCCTCATTTTTTTTAAGTTCGTCCTACATTTTTTTTAATGTTTACTGAAAGTCATATTTTACATTTTCATTAGACTTTTCAAGGTAGACTAGACAAAAATATCCACTGTGATTGGGGGCCGATAATATCAAACATGTTTGATCCGAGCGACTGGTCGGCAGACTGGCTTCAGCGATCATAATCGCTGTCGCTGGCCTGAACACACGTGGCGATTATTTCGGCGATTGGTAGAATCGCTGCGATCGGGCGATTATAATCGCCCGTGTGTCCCCCACATTAGGCCAATACACGAACATACACTTGTATCAAAAAGCGACTTATGCAATTATTCTAACAAGGTGACGATATGGCAAATTGATTTATCCATCACCTATATTTAATTCGTTTTAAAACATCCAGTTATTTTGTCCCGCTGGTAACTCTGGGTAAAATCCATTCTCAATATTGTTTATTACCCAAGCAAAGTACTATCACTGGAAAGACTGTTTAGTGAAAGACGGCAGCATTGACCAGAACTGCCCCTGAGGGAATATCTTTGAAGCTGAAAAGGTCAAACATTAGCTTAACCATGCCGTTTGTTTCAAGTTCCTTTTGTACTAAAACAACCCTTAAACATATGTTGTATATTTACTATATAGGGGCCTACATACCAGCTGCACGAGTGTAGATTCGTTCCTGATAATGGTTTATTGAACCGAAGTGTGGAAATAATATGGCTATCTTGTCGATTTTCCGAGGTGTTACTTTGGTTTACTATGCCAAATCAGCAACTTTTTAATCAGAGTATTTAGAAGGTAAAATAGCAGTATTTTCGCTATTGTGAGATAGCAGTTTCTTTATTTACAATAAGCCTACTGCAAACTACGATTCTATATCTACTAAAAGTAAAGTATAGTCAACAGTATTTAAGATGCACGATCTGTTTACAGATGTAAATGTAATCGGCGAAACATCACTGTTTATGCTTTCTACACAAGTTCATATCTTCAACCTTGACAATTTAATAAATCTGAAATGATCTAGATATACGTTGGCCAATATATGTGAAATAAAAAATGTTTTTTTGAGTGGTTTCTTTCCAATGTGTATAATATCAATGGAGGAGAAACTTTTCATCTATTCATATTTATATAACCTATTACAACACTACAAGGTCGGACTGGGCAAAGGAAACCACCCTCGACGTCACTAGTAACAAACAAAGACATGCCGGGATAAGTACGGGATAATCACAGGACGTAGTACAAAGGTATCCCAAATAGATCGGTTTCCTGTTCATCTTGAGCTCTGAGATCACGAGGGAAACAGGAAGCTCCCTCAAGCCACCCGCAACAATCTCTGTAGTCAAACGTCCAGTTATCTAAAGTATATGATGCTAGTCCACAGTGAAGATAATACCGGCAGCTAATTTGTTTAAACCCTTACACATATTGCATGATTTTTTTTACAAATGTGACGTCCCTGATCAGATGATCAGTAACATCAATTTACTTAGGGTTCAGTGAATCTCATTGGAAATATATCAACAGATAAGTTCATTCATCGTTATCGAATTGTATTATCTAGAGAAACCAGAGTCGCCATGACCTAATAGTGCATAGTATGTCATTACTCTATGTCTTAACATAAACAACAAATTGTTGAAAGCGCTGCCTTGTTCATAGACGGGTGTCATGACGTATTAACATATTAAATTTATAAATTCTTCGCTTTGCCGAGAAAAGCAAATGTTAGTCATCGAGCTGTTGAATCTTCAATAAGAATTCTACTTTTTGATTAATACAACATAAGCTAATATCCCTAGGTGTCAAATCAAACATTGAAGACCAGCGTTGTTTTATGCCGATCTGTCCAACAACGGCAATGATGAAAATTATTTTGACTGATAAGTCGGTCACTCGCCATCATATATACGAATGAGTCACACGATGGTACAAAGATAAATCACGGGAATGTTAATACGCGATACCATCCCGGTTTTCGACAGTATTTAAGCAAGGAACAGTGCCAATGGACAAGGTAGGTATGTTTTAGATTTTGTTGGGGCATGCAAGCGAAATATATATTAAAGCATATTCGACCCACAACTTAACATTGAACTGACTTGACTAATATAAATATATATATAGATATAACAATATTATAGCAAACATGTGTTAAATAGCTGTAGATATATATGTTAAGTCACCAATGTTAGTAGATAGAGGTATGTTATTACGTACAGGGCTTTGGAAAAGTATTCAGGATGTTCAGAGGTTATTTACAATTTGGTTAAAGAATCTACATAATGTATGACTATAAAAGTATATGTGAGCGTAGTATAAAAGAAGAGAGGGCATTTAAAAACTTGGATCCATTCTTGTAAGAGGGTATAAAATATAGTCTTCTGTTAAAAAAACATTCATTCCTAAAGAGCGGAAAGATAAAACTTGATGTTCAGCATTATATTGGGCAGTAGGCCTAGTGTATGTCACTAAAACGAGACAGTCTTCACTGTTACCACGACGTTAAACACCAATCAAACAAAAAAACACAGTTACCACGTGAATGGATAATCTGTCGTTGTATAATTTAAATACAGCTGAGTATGATTTTAAACCCGAATCAACCCTTTACAACGGTGCAAATACTCAACATAACTTGATCAGCATATGAACATGTGAATGAGTCAACCAATCCATCAATCAATCAAGCGGACAAAGGATTTATTAATCAGCTGCTTCAAACGTTTCAAGTCTATAACAGACTACTTCTCTAAGTTTTCTGATTTATCTTTTACAATTAATACATTGTACTTACATGGTCACACAAATGAAGCAATCTTAGATTCATCCAGACACGCCATTTGAGACCACCTTCGGGATGAAAAAAGTGAAAAGAATTATTACGGTTTGCTACAACGAACATTCTACTTTAATAATACTCACTTCATTAAACTCAACGACACTACGCCATCAAAAGTACAAACTCCAATGATTGACCCTAAGCTTCAATTCGATTGTAAAATATTTCTTCATACTTTACTCATCCACTAATTCTACTCGAAACATTGTTACTAGCGTTCCAGGGCTATCAAGGAACATCTCGTTGTGTAATGGAGTTATCTTATAACTGCACAGGCAGAACCTTTTACTTCTAAAAGAAAACATATTTTCTTAGAGAGTAGCCTACATTGGTTTTTCGTTCCCATCTGATTTTTTTCCATTTTGTTAATGTATTTATAAATCGGCAAAATATTTTATTGTCGACAAAATCGATATCTCTGTTCAATTACTTTACCAATCACAAGTGGCTTCAGTTTGTTAACAAGAAACAATTAAAAGTAACAAAATACTGCTACTATAGAGCCGTCTTTCTATTACAAGCATTAATATAATGTAAGCTAAAGCCGTTGTCAAAACGTCTAAACTGCTTTGGAGTGATCGGGAGGAAGCCAATTCTTAAGAATTATGTTATCCCAGATAAAAGTACATTTTGTGGAAGATTCATCTATTATTTACACATTTACCGTACTGGATTTAAGCAGCAAGACATCCGGTTAAACATAGTGTTCGTTGATGGGATTTTACAAGGATATTGTCTCCCCTTCAGCTGATTAAGATGTTCAAGTCTATTTCAGACTATTTCCCTGTCAGTTTTCTGATTATCTTTTGCAATAAATAATGTCAAGGTCACACAACTAAAGCAATCTTAGATGCATCCGAACCCACCATTTGTGATCATCTTTTGGGATGAAAAAAACTAATAAGAATTTTTGACATTGATAAAATGAACGTGTATAGGTAAAGTTCCACTTTAACAGCCCTCACTGCAGTATCATTAACGACAGTTCACCAGCTGAAGTATGAACCCCTAAACGAGTGGCCCTTAACTTCAACTCGATTTTCAAATATTTCATCATAACTTATTGATCCACAAACCCTACTCGAAAACTTGTTGCTAGCCTGTCTGGGCTGTCAATGAACATCTCGTTACGTAATGGAGATGTCTTTTAACCGGAGTGATCTTTTATTACTAAAATAAACATTTTTTTCTTGTAAAGTCGATCGATTTTTCTTTCCTAGATGCCCTTTTCCCATTTTGTTCATGTATTTATACATTGGCCCGATATTTTGATGTCTTCAATTTCGATGTCTCTGTTCGGCTGTACAATTCGATTTCCTTTATATCGCAAGGGGCTTCAGTTTGTTTACATCAAACAATTTACAGTTATGAAATATTGCTGTTATCAAGCCGTCTTTGTATTACAAGGATTATTGTAGTGAACCTTAATGCCGTTGTCAAAGCGTCTAGACAGCTTTGAAGTGGTCAGTTCTAAATACAGCCAGTTACCAGCATTGACTGAGGAAGCCAATTCTTAAGAATGCTGTTATCCCAGTTAAAATGACATTTTGTGGAAGATTCATCTATTATTTAGGTATTAACCGTCCTGGATTTAAGCAGCAAGACATCCGGCTATATACAATGTACGTCAATGGGATTTTAGAAGGAGACTGTCTCCTCTTCGCGAATGAGTCTTCTAGTTTATGGCTATAATTGCTTAACCTCATATATAATGTGATGCACTTTTACGGTTCTGTAAATTGGCATGTACTTTTATCTGGATGTGTATCTATTTTATAGTACGAGTAAATTGTGCCGTGTCTTGCATCATGTTCTTAATTTATTTGCCTGTACTTATGATTATTTTGCTCAGATGACGCCGAGCCAGCCCAATGAATGAAGGACCCACAATTTCACTGGCAACACAGATTACAACATGGGACAGTCACAAAAAGTATTTGAATTAATACACCACAAACATATATCCGGGACCACCAGAGCAACAAGCAGCTCTCCCTAACTACCAACTTTTTTCATTTAAATGACATCGGCTAAATCTGTATTTTGTTGAGGAGTCGCCTTTTTCCACGTTGATCACGTATTCACGAGTGATCTGATGTGTGGTGATATTTGGTAACGTGCAACGTTACGACCTTCTCGCTGGTCATTCCCAGACCATATTTATACAGCTTTGTTAAAGTAGAATAATACACCTTTGGGATATGGTGACTATA
Source organism: Mopalia kennerleyi (assembly GCA_034783855.1). Taxonomy (NCBI): domain Eukaryota; kingdom Metazoa; phylum Mollusca; class Polyplacophora; order Chitonida; family Mopaliidae; genus Mopalia; species Mopalia kennerleyi. Next base: position 12,291 of record JAVFBX010048817.1, on the reverse strand, counting down.
TAGTTACACTTCCATGGAATCCATTCAATAATTAAACCCAATGATATACTATTTCCATTGGAACAATTATTAAAGCGTGTCGGGTTTGCCGATGAACATCTTGTTCGGAAATATAATTCAATTAATCAATGGGGTGCTTCTGAAGAAGTACCCATTCATACTGAAAACAAAATCCTTGATGGTTACACCGTAATAATAGTTGGTTCATTAATTGGTCTTGCCTTGGGGAAATTCTGATCTTGTATATTTCTCTCAGATCTGTTAAACGGCAACCTAAACCACATTATTTTATAAATTGTTTAATCTTATTGTTGCCCAATACTTTGTCCCAATTTACCACATTTTGATAAGATGAAGCAACATACTGATTTATTAATTCAGTCAACATTCCGCCGTAATTTAATATTGAGGAGTTTTGGATCGTCTCAGTTTGTTTGATTAGGGTCGTACTCGTCGTACTTAAGGGTATTTCACTTATATGACGGCGGATTGTCCACTTCACACTGTCCCTTGACCTAGTATGGTGGAAAACCGGGAGGAAACCTCGTAAAAACCACCCCCGCGATTCCCGGAGCTACATCTTGTGACTCACTCATATACCTGAGGGTCGACAGACGGACTCGATCCTGTCAACGGTAAATCGAAGTAGGCGTCAGAAAGCGCGCTCGCTAACCACTACGCCACGTCCGCGGGCTCGTCTCGGTTTGACAATTACAAGTGTAATACACGTTTTTCAAGACGTCTGGACAAATCTCTAAACTTAATAACAGTAACACGTACAAATGTACAAGTGTGTAATGAACACAGGCTGGTTTTTCGAATATCGACTGAGCGATCGTACTTCCCAAGATCGGTCCCGTACGAAGAGCTATGGCGACTAAACTCCAGTTTTAAATGATCTTCCCAAGTAGGCTGGTAAGGGACTTAATATAGGGTTCTCACACTCCATGTTGTTATACAGATCTATTATTTATCTAAGTGGGGTTTACGCAAGAATATTTTATCGTCTCAAATATGGATGGAAATCGGAACGATACATCGTAAAAACCACCCTTCGATTTCCGAGGAATCCTCGTGTGACTCCATCATATAGTTTAGGGTGAACACGGGGCTCAAATCTGCGAGCGCTACATTTAAAAGGGATCAGTAGTCCGACTCGCTCACCACTGAACCACGTTCTTGACCAGATTTGTACTTCATTACAAGACGGGTATTGGGGATATGTACCATTAGGTTATCTGATGCTTGTTCGATATGAACAATATGACGGACCAAACGAACACAAACGAAATCTGTTGATATTGTTTACCTTCTTCAAAACAAGAAAAACAAGTAAGAGCTATCTCAAAGGCAACACACATTATGGGGGCTCATCAGATTTCAGAATAAGTTTTACATTTACTCATATAAAGTCCAATAAATCATGCATATGTTTAAAGCTATGTGCAATTTGCAGATAAAGAGTTTTATTACTGAAGTATATTAGACAACGGTCATGTAAACTATTTGTAGCTGTGATAATAAAGTTGATAATTGCTAATTTGTATTGATTAAAAAGGCGAGACAGTATGTTATTACGGTCACGCCAACTCTAATAATAACCCGGACAGTATGACCCGGTAGAGCGACCCCCTGTCTAGACTATCCTATCTTCAAATATACAAAAGTTTGGACTCGAGGGAGAAGGCTGTTGTCATTAAATCAGGTAATTTATGATATAATTGTATCCAGTTAATTGTCTGCACGCCAAACTTTTGGTCAGTTTTGTTATGAATCCCAGTCATTCAAAATAGTTCTTCTCTGTGACATTGATAGAACCGATTCAATTAGGCCTACATTGCTTACTGCATAATTACGTAATACAGAACTTTATTGTATAGATACGTTAAGATTAATCCAATTTTTGGCTAGACTTCAAGGAACTTCGTATGGAATATAGTATAAAGAACAGTGGCGTATTCATTTTTATTTATTGTATTAGGATATATATGCCTCCGGGTATATCGGAAACTATCCATATTACCAAATTGACGGATTAAGGATAGATAACTAGCGACCCAAAGTCAAAACACATGAGGTAATCTATTAGAGAGTATATTGCAATTTGTACAGACCAGACACCGTTGACTTGTTTATGTTTTTGTTAACATTCCATTACAATTTATCAGGAACTATGGCTTTTTCTTAAGAGTGCGACCATGAGGAGAATGGAATTTGCTTCGTGTGCAATAAATCACAGAGGAGATATCGTGTGATTAGTCGAGTGATTGAACTGGAAGTCCGCCGCTATCTACAGACAAACCAAATTCCACGTTATCTAATTCTTTGAAGGTTTCCTTTCAAACAAGCTTTGGCATTGAGCTACCCACCTTCTCATACAGCAGCGGTCAAGTTTTCAGAACGTCTTAACACCATAACGTGAACAGTTCATAATCTCGGCAGATTGTAGATTCAAGATTTATAACAATATTTTGTTATAGTTTGACTGAACAGAGCTGCAGCGGTGAACACTATTTTGAAAAAGTTCGCTCTTTGAAATGGTAAAAAAGAACAGAGATAACTTTGTTTAATCCGCATCTCCTCATAAAAAATGGATTGTTCACATGTATAGTGTTAATCAGTGACTGAAGTAATGAGATTATATTGATAATGGAGAACTTAAGTAAATGATATTGGGAGACCACATGAACTGATGCCGATTTTAAGAAATAAACTGATATTCCATGACTTTGTTAACTATTGCCAAAGTTCACATGGACAGGCTTTCTTGTTGTGACTGCTTGCAGTCAGTTGAGCGTCCCTGTGATTTTCACCCATCTATGAATCGCATTTAGTGTTTTAAATTTATGCCCATAGCGTAAGGCAAGATATATGTCTAAATCAAGATACAGTGAAGTTTAAATACCATAAATAGTGTAAGAGTATAAGAGATATTCTTTTAACCATTCACGAGAGCAATATGTATGATATTTAAACTAACCTATGTAATATTCTATTTATAATATTTAAAAAAAATTTACGTGAGACAAACATTGTAAAGCTGTTTTATTTGAAATCAGGCTGATTAAATACGAAGTCATGCTCACGTAATAATGGGACGACTTAAGACCCACTTGGCCCACCATATACTCTAGTCAAAGTGTTATTTTCCGGATTCCCTCTGGGCGGTGACTCAATCTTCCTAACGCTTTCAACGGAACTGGATTATTCCCTAATTTGATCACTACTTGTCTGGTGTTTGTCTTAAGATGATAGATACTCATTGTATCATATAATGTTACAAAATAATTGTCTATTTAGCACATGTAACATTCTTGACAGTTACATTGTGCAGAAGGCAAAATTGTACTTTTCTCCGAAGATTATAACATTAGGTTAGGTCTTGTGCTCTTGCCAATTTGCCTTAATGTAACGGTTATATAACCGGAACCAGTCTGATATGATAAAAATCAATCGAGTGTCGCAATTTTGGAATTGTGAGACTGTTGAGTGACTTTGGAAATTATCACACGTTTCATCCAATCCTCTTAGATCTTTGGCCCTATGATCCAAGCTTGGGTTCCTTTATTAACTGTTGTCTGGTTGTCAGTTTATGGGGCAACTAATACACAATCTCCTAATATGTTGAACATCCGTTTTGATTTCGACATCCGAGCACTTCCTTATCTCGAATGGTAAAAGATGCTATAAAAATACCATGTGGTTGCATTGCTACAGCTTGTTGTTAGTGCACCGCCAACATATCAACATTCAATATATTCAAACATTCACACAAATTAACACGAGAAAAGGGAACACTCGTCTACGAGTGAAGAATGATATTCTAATTTCCATACGTCATTAGACAAAACGTCTAGAGCTAAATATCTGTAAATTAAACAAGACCAAGGGAACCCTATTATTCTTGAGAGGGTTTTAGATCATAGTTCTTTTACACCTATTATAAAGAATTTACATAGCTTTAATGAGAATCTGTCATTTTGGAAACCTTGGATAATCAACATTACAAATAAGTGAATTTGGGGAGTGATTGATAGTTACTTTACGTCACATTCAGTTGTATTTCAGTTACGCTGTGGTGTGAACATTATCTTTAAATATAAAAGAGGACTTTATATTGATCAAGTATCTGCAGGATTGTGTGAATTTAGGGAAGATCCAATAATTATATAATAATAGGTAATCTGGACAAAAAATATAAAATACGTTTGGCAAAATAATTCTTTCTGAAAATTTTTTTCAAATCACGGACGGACACAAACCTGAGACACCTTTGGATTCCGTTCCCATTGACCTCGTTACAGTGCATAAGAGGAGAACAAGTTTCAAGAAATAAGCATATTTGATCAAATAAATGCCAAAATGGCTACTCTTCGATATAGGCAATAAAGGGTTGGCTTTCAATTCTGTCTACATTCGATCTCCCTGTTGACGTATTAAGGGATTTATAGATATCTAATAGAGCAGTTTGCATATTATGCTAAACGAAATACTATGGGGAGTCTAGCCTGTTGTGGAAATTCCATTAATCTCCAGTACCTTGCCGCTGACTCAACAATCTACTCCATGGGAATCTGAACTATAGGTTCATATTTAACTGTTTCTAATCGGAATCTCCGATTACTTTCTCCGCTTGCATCAAATTTTAAAATATAAAACAGATGACATTTATGTCGTTTGGAGCTAAACTAATGCAGCAAGATAAAACTAATGTACGTTGTAAATTAATCATTATTTATTGTGACTAACACTGTTTTTAAAGTAACAACTATTCCAGTTAATGTAATGTTTTTAAAGTAACAACTATTCCAGTTAATGTATATTTACGTTTATGACTGATAGCCCGCGTAGACATACATGTACCTTATTGAGCGGGCGTTTGGGAAAGGGAATCATGTTGCTTTGGTACTGTCCGAACAGCAGGTAGCCAATCAGTTGATTAAAACCGTCTTACCGTCCTTGACTTGCGTAAATACTGTTTGGCCATTAACATGACCATTTTGAATGAAGTGATATTCTGTAAATAATCGAAAATTGGATGAAGGTCGCCAGCCAAATTGCAGTTGCATGAATACACCGGGATTATGCTGTCATGCCATTAAATTCCCTTTTATGTTGACCCAAATTACACATTTCAAATTTTTAAGTAGTAACTGGCTAAACGTAGAGCTCCACATCGTGACTTCCTGGTAAGAAAGAGATGGTGTGGGTTAATCTCAAAGTTGCAGCCTGCGTTGTAAATCTAGAATTGACTTGGCAGTTACAAATTGTATAACGTCTTCCTCCGGTGTGAGGCTCAACCTTCTGGTCGTTGTCTCTAACCGGTAACATTGAGGATAGTTTTCTTCACCCATTGACATAGCACGCTGTCATATGTGTGCAATAACTGTCAACGCTGCGTAAAACCGTAATAAAACAAACCCTTTTTTACTGATGACTCACGTCACGTAGTGCATAATTGTATTCAAGTTGTGACGAGCCTGTCACTATGCTAACGCACATCTAGTGAATGGCCAATTTTAGTTTCTTCGTAGAGCTGTGTCTTGTCAAATCTTACCTATAATATTTACGCAGTGTAATCCTCTCCCTTTTCTAATAGAAGTAATCTTATTTAGTTTCAGGAGAACATTAGGACCACATTTTGGACACTTTCAAACTCGAGCGGAGATACCAGATACCGTTCACTTGTCTTCATATTATTTCAAATTCTATGATTTATTATCGTATTTAATAAGAAATTAGTTTGCTTTTCGTTTATCTCAGTATAGACCAGCGAATACTTCTTTCATACGTATACAAGTGCATTACGTACAGACAAACAGATTCTGGTAGTCTGCCTAATATTGTTTCTGTAGAGCTTTGGCAAATTCTATTTCCAAGATAAGAACTTTGACGACATTTAAGTCCCCTGCGACATCAATTGGAGGTAATGTTTATTAATATAGGGGAGTATTAGGAAAATAGTCACACAAAGCAAGGAAACTTTTAAACCGTCACAAGCCATCAGAGCAAAAGCCAGATGGATTTGTTTAATGAAGTCTTATTTGAATATTCTCTTAAAAGAGTGTGAGCAAACAAGTTGTACAGGTTTTAACAGTACAGGAAGAATCAGGAATCAGGAATTCATTTCAAAAATTGAAAAAGATTATGAAAACTTATTATGTTACTTTGCAGAGCCGCTATTTAATAATCGCGGAAAATAGAAAATGAGTATCACTTCTTATTGTGCTGTAGTCATAACTCAGACCTCTGAAAGAAATATTTTGATAAATAATTTGTGTATGGCCAAATGTTCAAAAACTGACACAATTATTAAATGTAAAAACAAAGAGAATTATGGTCAAATTAAGCAACTGTCTGACGGAGGCTCTAGCTATGAGAGCTCAGATAACTACATGATTTGTATAACTGTACCTGTGGGCACCGAAGCTTTCTTGCTTGTAATGCATTATATATTTGACATGAAAAGGGCCACATTGCTTAATCCGGAAACTAAATCAATCAATGAATAAAACAAAAACACCATTACCTATGTAGAGTAACACATTGACATCACGTAGCGACAGATCTTCATTGATATAGTCCAAATTTAACTATAAAATCTGTAGATGATGTATCATTCCTTTCAGTTGTACATTTTTGCCATCTTTATTTTGCAAAAGTTATTTTAGATTATAGTAGTTTGAAAGTAGTCTGTCTAAAGACCATCTAAATAAATGCACATTTGTATGTCAGTATATGTCTATCTTAAAGAAAAGCCGCTCATGTGTTTGAATCGGTTTAATAAAAGTATTGCTCTATAAATAATGTTGTTCATAAAGGTGGGCACACGCAGTCGCTCAGTAAAAGGCACGCATTGGGCTACTGTCGCACTCAATATCCCTGGGTAGGACGTTAAATACCGGGGCCCTTTTTGTGCTTCAGTGTCGAAGTTGTCTAGAAGGTCAACTCTAAAGAGAGTATGCCTCCAATCCAAACATACACCACATCGGTGAGGTTGTGTGTTCGCTTCACGCCGACATTTTGTGGGTTGGATTGCCAGCAACCAGCGAAAGGTTGTGCTCGAAGTCATTTTCAGCACGGCATGAAATACGAGATAAACGATTTGTTATTGATTAAATAATATCTTGCAATGTGATCAAATAAAGTAGCAATATATTTGTGTTTCATGCTTAACAAAAAAGAACAATTATTCAAAGAAATTCCAGTCAATTGATCTTCTAAGTATATCGCCTGTGATGTATTGATCAACAAACACCGTTCCTTGACCCCAAGTTAATGTCAGGGAAGATTTCCATCCGCCATGTCGTTAAATTTCTAGCCAGCCGACTTGAAAGAGAGGCCCATGAATAATTCAGCAATTCTGGACATTGGAGTTCTCCACAAGCCTGGCCCTAATGGTAAATGGAATGTCTGGTATACATGTATGAACTGACCAAACCAGAGATTTTCGTTAAAGCCATGCATATCTACAGTTTCGATTTCACATCGTAGGTAAATTATTTCAGTCTAAGTTTATTATATAATTTGTTCCCATGCAGATATCTATAAAAGTTGTGTTGAAATAGTTTTGCGTATATCGACATGTTTGAGAAGTTCCAGAGACACCAACGACACTACTCCATTTTAAAGCCAACGAAACAATGATGTTTACGACACAATGATCTTAGAATCGATCTATAACATAGAATGGCGAGCCGTTGCTATTATGAATCTCCACAGTAATTTTCTTACCTTAGAAATATACTACCAGTGTTAACCACTCTGCCCGTATAGCGTATGACGAAATTGGTTCCTCTTGAATATATTGCTAATTTGTCTAGTTTTGTTGGTAAGGAAATAACCAATACGTCATATACATTGGTTGTATTTGTCAAGCTATCTGTAAACTAGCAAGGCTGTATGTAAGTTCAACCTCCAAATCGATTGGCAGGCAACGAGTCGGTGCATATACAGGCACAGTTTGCAAGCTTGGAAAAGGATACAGCTACTGCACTGAAATGTTGCTTGTGAAAAAATCCATAAGTTGAAATTCTATAGAGCCAGGATTTGTTATTATCCAAGCTTCTTAATGCTAGTTAAACAAATCATTGGTATTTATTTTAATCATTTATGTTTTATAACATACGTATCTTCTCTAATCGAAAAAGGTTATACCATAATATATTTTCTTATTTCTATGACCAACTGCTAAATGATTCAAATTTTTGGTTTCACATTGCATGTAGCCCACTACACATTGTGCACCCTTCCATCAATGTGCGCCAAAATATTTAAGTTAACATGTTGTGCAGTAATAGGAGTTTACTCACTGCACCCAGGAAAATAAAACTAAAGTGAAATTGGAATTGTCGTATGTTCTCAAAACGCTCTATTCCATTCGTTATGATACTGTGCTCTCTCAGCCTTTCCGTAGGACACTTTGCTCCACGCTCATACAAAAATTAGGCAGCATTTGATGCGACAAACCCAGACAGTTTAATGACCTTCTGATTTCCGCCTCACTGGCCGTTTTATCCGTGTATCTTCGTAATCACTTATTTCTCTCCTTTATTCGAGACCCTTTGTGAACCAGCCTTTGTACTACACAGAACTATCCTCGGGTTCTTTGATTCAATACAGTCTGGTTCGGGCTGATAATCTGTTCATGTCGATCCCAATACAAACTAAGTGTGTTGGCTGTAATAGGCATCAGTGGCGCTGTCTTTTATCGCTGTCGATTAACGCCATTCTGTGTATTCGTCATTTTAACACCTTGTATCTGCTTGTAGAATGAACTTCATTTTTTTTTTTTACATTTTGTTGGTCTTAAAATTGTTATTATATTGATAATATGTTATCGACCTGTTTGAAGTTAGGCAAATACCTAATCGAATCTGTTCAATAAAGATCCTCTGATCTTATGTTACAAATAAAGAAACAGCAACAGCAAGTCTGTTGAGTGTATGGTAAATTGAAAAAATTTAAAAGCATATACATTTTAAGAAACGTGTTCACGGAGAGACAAATTCGGTCTTTATCTGGATTAAAATTCGTTGTCGCTCCGCAGTAACTTATTTCATAAGATTATATATAAAAAAAAACAGACATATTCATGGGGTGATCTCTATATCTCTAAAAGGCCCGCGGCCGTGGCTTCATGGTAGCGTGTGCGATTACTAAACCTACTTCGATGCACCGTTCACGGGATCGAGTCCGTCTGTTGACCATCAGATATATGAGTCACAGGATGTCGCGGGTGTGATTTTTATGAAGTTTCCGCCCGGTTCTCCGCCATAATTAAGCAAAGAGCAGTGTGAAGTGGACAATCTGCGTCATATAAGTGAAATACAACCACAGAAGAATTATCTTTGACCTTTGTCTTCATGAGTTACAGCTACTGAGCAAGTTAGACATAAATTGGACAGCCGTATATTGAGTGAAAACGAATGAACCAATCAGATTGCACTACAGTAATTAATCTTGTCTTGAGGTTAAAGGCTGTTACTGTTGTGTACGTTTGACAACAATGGGACAGAATATGACCACATTCTAAAATATAATCAATTCTACTTCTTAGACTTGTTCATTATAGAACCTCTCGTGACAATACGATTGCATATAACCCCTTTATTGAGCGAAAACGAACTGACCAATCATATTGCAGCACTCTTTAAGCAAGATATTGAGCGGAAACTGTAACCACCCGCCAAGTGAACACATAATGCAGCATGCCTTACGACAGGCGTATATAAAGTGTGACGATTAACAGGGAACAGTTTAAGTTGATTTAGAGTATTCAACGAAGTCTATCCAAAGGCTGTTTCCTGTCACATGACCCACATACAACAACTTTTCGGTCCCCAGAATTAACTGGCTTCAAGACCCACTTACGGTAAAAAATACTTCAATGTTTGGGCGAATAATGAGGATATTATGAATACCGATTGAGACGTCGTACCGGCCAGATGACGATTTGCTGGCTCTTCTTTCTTCGAAGCTAATGTAGATCCATTTATCTTTCTAGCGGACAAATAAGCCATCTGGCCCACTCAGACTTTATGATCCACATTGTTGGACCGACTTTATTAAGTCTCGTGACAGTGTATCACGTTTAGCATGCAGTGTGTGTCGTTCTTAAAGATTTATTGAAAACGGTTTGGTCTGAAGCAGACTGATTTTATCTAACAGTGATGCACATTAATATTCCAATCAAAACAAAGTAATAACTTTTTTAATTTGTGTCGTGTAAATGTATATAACTTTTGGGGCACGTCGCCGCCATTACAATACAAAAAATCACTCAACAGAAGATAAGTTAGCGTATCATAATGGGTTTTCTTTCTTAAGAATCACATCAAATATAGCACAACGTCCGTGTGTCTCGAACATGGTGTATCGACATCTTTTAAAAAAGACATAATGTATACCATTATCGTGCTTTTATTTTGCTACAAATTTACAAGGTTTAGTTTAGTTTATTCACCTCAAGCGCATATATTATTGGTACATGAAATTAAAGTTAATATGGTGGAGAGTAGTCGATAAATTACTGTCGTTGCCTGGTAGCTTTTTCTAAATATACATTTACAAATATTAAAATATACCAAATACACATTCACATTTTTAGTGGAAAGTAGGTGCACTTCTTTAAAAACAGATGTTTTTTGTAATATTATTTCTTTATATGCTTTATCCTTAGATTAACAAATTCTTGGCAAATTAGGATAAAAGGTTATTCGTCTCCCACGCTCTGATAGCTACAATTAATACACAATCTGTCAGAGCGAGGGGCGTTGTCGTATGTCCCAAGCTGCAATGCAAGATCCCAAGTTCATTGTTTTTGTAAAACAGGTTGTTGCAACCATTTCTATTGAACGAACGCAAAGTAGGAGTTAAACGTCAGTTGAGAAATGCCGATGTCCCTTTGTCAAACATGCATTGTTTGTTTTGTTATACCGGATGTACTCGTCCAAGACCTAGGATGGGTTTTGTCAGTCTTAAACATTGACACTGCTTACATTCTAAGGTTTTATATAACAGAGCTGATCTTCAAAACTAAATGGTAAACACTTTGTGTGAACGAAGGTGTGATAGGTAAATAAATGCTATTTGTCACGCCCCAGTGTGTGACGATGTTATTGATATAAATCATACAAGGGCATGCCTTGTTTTATACCACTTGACGTGATTTTAACCAATACAAATAAAACAATTTGAGATTTTAAGAAGAAAAACTGTTAAATTTATGGACTTGATAAAATCAACTGGTCTCCTGTCGATATAGCTGTAAATCGCATTTGTATAATACACTATTACAGAAATTTAGTCAATATCACTATATTTTTATTGTGAGAAACTTCTTTTTATCACTTGGCTTAAATGAACACACAAGAAAAGTAACGCCGTTACAGTTTAACATTGACAGCAAGCAAACATATTGACGCTTTCACAATACGTTTCGTGAACAAAGACCAGCAACGTTGTCCGAGTGATAAATCTACTCATTGCTTAATGTGAAAGTGCCTCTTGACTTCAAAGATGTTTCTAATACCGTTAGTATCGTGTTAAGGATATCGATCCAGTTGTTGTATAGGCTCTTGGACAAAATGATTTTCTGACAACCAATTCTTCAATGCCATTGTAAATCATGTTTTCTGACGAACCTGCTTATAGATTATCCATTCCTAACAAAGACACTTTACAATGTCTGTAAGGGTTTCTTAATGTTTCTGATATGGCTCTTACATGACTTTATTATATATAACCAGTTTGAAAACATATGGGGCCTTGGGATCATATTTTATCAGTAAACATGTAGCATTAATTGGTTCCCTACAATTAAGGAACTTACTACTAAACGTATCAAATAAAGTAAAGACAACACGAAATATATACCAAAGAATTATAAACTAAAAGACCGTACTGTAGTTTGGGAGATGTGGGGATTTATTGCCATTATTACAATCAGTTGTTATATCGACTGACAGACCCATCAATAACGGGAGGCGTCCGCAAGTCCGACATCCCATAAGTCCGACACCTCACAAGTCCGACATCTCACAAGTCCGACAGCCCCAACGACACCCCACAAGTCCGACAGTTCCGAAGTTCGACAGCCAAAATGACCGATATCCCTGATTTTAAAACTTCATAATACATTACAGTGTAGTGAACAATACACTTTTGTCTTATTGTCTAGGACTCAAGGAAATGTAAATTGGAACAAGCTGAGTAGCTAGCAGGTCCACCACTAAAGGCTTTTTTTTAAAATATATGTTCATTATCCCAGTCAAATCGCCGTTTCCTGCT
>JAVFBX010048816.1:8690-30259 GCA_034783855.1 Mopalia kennerleyi | reverse complement strand
TTTACGGTGCGCCGTTATTTTTACGGTAGTTGGTTGGCAGCATGAGCTGCCAGTAATCTACCGTCAAATTTACGGTAAATAGTTAACAGTGCATAAAGGGAAGGAAAGAAAAGCAATTGAACAATTTCAATAATACGAATATATAATCAGAGACAACGGCAATGAAAAATAAGCTTATTGCATGGTATGTGAAGTGAAAAATTAGGCAAAAAGAATCAGCCTCTCGCGGGTGGGAATAAAGCACCACCGGGTTTCTTATATTTCTGAGTAAACAAAACATTTATAATAAAAATCATTTTGATTGATTGGTTGATTAACATTTTTTTTACTTATATGACGTCGCTATGTGTTATAAGCAAAATATTTCTCATATACATACGCCTGTGGATTGCCGTTAAACTCTCTATGTATAATTATGTATACAGTCAGAGAAGTCACGGGTGCTCTGCGCATGACTTTCAATATTCAAGTCGATTGTGCAAGTTTGATTAGCGCATGTCAGGGATCTATTGCAATCGATAACAACTATTATCTTAACACGATCTTCACTGCTCCCTTGATACACACCACTGACTTTCCGTTTAACCTTGATTACACTGGACGAGGTGCGCCAATGAGTGAGCATATATGCATGATATTCGATAGATATTTCTGACAAAGCCCCAATACATGCATAAAGTGGGGATCCGTTTTAAACCTTGCGAAATTTAAGATTTTGAAAGCTGAATAATTAAAGATAATATTGGGAGCTTATACGATTTTATTAATGTTTATGGAAAATAGTTGTATTCTATTAAGGCCATCGCCTTAGAGGCAGAAATGCTTGGTGATTTTTACACACCAGTAAATTAACTGAATTGACATAAGATAGATGAAACCTAAAACAACACTTTTTTTGTAAACAAAAATTATAAAAACACATCGATAAACCCAACAGTTCGTAAACAAACGATTAAAAAAAATACGAGTTATCAAGCATAGACTTGAATAGGCCTATATACAGTGTGGATTTCCCTGGATAAACAAACAAGCGATACTTGTGATGAGTTACTTCATACTTGACGAAACAATGGCCTAAGTGAAAGCCTATTGGATAGAGGCTTTGTGAGTTTGTCATTTGGTACTTATTCTCTCATTCCGCCTCTATGGCACTTTTTGTTTAGTTCCATCCTCCGTATGTTGTTGCTGGTGATGTTTTTGCTCAATCGTTATTTAATTATAACCCGAGTACAAGAAATAAAGAAAATGTTCAACTATTGGCGAACAGCTATATCGAATGAAACTCAAATAACATTTTGATAACTTTATGTATGCATCTTTGACTAAACGAACAAATAGAAGATGGAACGAAGTTTTGTTGAATTGGTAATGAATTATTGAACAGTTTATACGGGCAAATTATTCATCCAAACCACACAGCCACAAAGACATTTTAGTCTTTGTTCGACGAGAAGAAATCCAAAGAAAGTTAATTTTCATCGTTACAATTATATCTATATTCACTTCTATAACTTTATTTTTCTTCGTATAAAAATATACTACATTCTATTTTTTTCTCGGCTTTCTAGAGCAATTGTGTTCAACTGCGTATTTGCATGCCCATGACACATGCAGTCGTGTATTATATTTTCTTTTCAGCAAGCTAGTCTTTAGCAATTAAAATTGATCCTTGTGTATTCAAAAGGCACATGATTTAACGCAAATATTTATTTATTCTCGCTAAAGAAACAGAACGGATGTCGGACATTGATGAAAACTCAACACGGATTTGCTCTACTTATTGATTTAAGATTTCAATTAAGCGAAACGACACAATTAATTTTAAATGGAGTGGGTGTGTGTTTCGAGTCTCTAAATGTGTCGTTTATTCCGGTTAGATTACAAAAAGTATTTTGACTACAACAAAAAATCTTCATGAATGAAAGTCTTAATTAATAATGCAGCTTGTCTGTTTTTATTTACGTTTCATCATGTTTCTATTGTTTACGTGATGTTTCTTTTTTTTTTCTCTATGTTTGTCGCGATGTTTTTCTTAATTTGATATATAATGAAGATGTAACGCTATCAGTTCTCAGTGAATTGTTTTTTAAGGAGAGCTCACGTATATGCGTCAGTGCAGCTACCGTTTTAACTGGGGCTTGTTACACAGCTCGTTAAAGCCATCCAGTCACGTGTGCGCTGATTCGGGGGTTTATATAAACTCTGTTCTCGACTCGGCTATAAATTGAAGCGGTCTACTGCACAGCTCCAGCAGAAGTCCTGTTCGCCACGTAAGACAACAGGTCAGAATATTGATCAGTTCGTTCTATTACCAGCTAAGAAAAAACTCACCAAGAACAATGAATTCTTTCGTTACGTGGATTATTTTGGCCTCGACGTTTCAAGTCGTAAACATGCAAGGTAAGTTCAATTTTCTTACACAATTATCAAATTTTGTACCTTTGTAGATTTATACGCGTTTATAATGACGCAACTACCGGTCGTCTTAACAATAAGACGGACTGTTCAGAGTGAATTGAAGTTAAGTAAATAATGAACGCAATGTTATTAAACAAGTGTAAAAATATAAATCGCTCAATTGTTTAACTGTGAAAAGTTTTCGAGATTAACTCGTTGTAATCCATTAGATTTATCCGTACATTGAAAGGATCAATTAGATTTGTATATTATTTTTTAAATTTTGTTTTATATGAATAGCTCGTTAATTCGTATATTGACTGAGCACGGTTTCAACCCTTAAACATGACTATTCCCTTTTCAAGTCATGCATTCTGAATATCATAAACTCTTAAAACCGCAATAACTCCCACGAAGGTGAGTTCTCGATAATATATAATGATATAGAAACCTGTACGCATTAAGAATGTCGACAAATTGGTTTTATTGTAACCATATCCACCTTAAACAAAATAAACTTAATTGCCAGAAATATTAGCCTAATGTAACTGTTTATTTTGAGTTGATTTTAAATAAGCAGGGGGTAAAATTTACTCAAATGTCGCACTACCATACTGTGCACAAAACTAAATCCGGAGTTCATAAAACCACTTAATACTCCGACAATTTACTGTTTGGTTATGGAATCTATCAATGATCGAGTATAGGTGAAATGTTAACTTTTGAAATAAAAAACAATTCCAAAGATACGCATAGAATTCTGTTCGACTCAACCATTTTGTTTATCTAACAACACATTCTCATTTTTGGTTGTTACTTTCTTAACTAAGGTCTTAGCAATAGTTTAATAATTCCCGAAGGGCTATATGAATTTAGCATTGCCAGGGTGTGCTCTTGTCTGTCAGCCTATGTTACAGGAGAGACTCTGGAATTGTTCCTGTTGCAATCCTTTCTGTTCAAAGCATTCACTCACACCTGTTATCGGTGTCCCTGCGTCTTCAGCTTCACTGGGTAATACGTTAGGAAGAGGGTAGTGTCTTCCATTCAGTGGGACAGACACGATCCTTCTGGTTACGGACAGTTTGTTGCGAAGACATGCTACCGGAACTGAACTTTAGAGAAACATTCGTTTTGCAACAGAGGAAACACTTCGTGCACATTTTATGGTTGTTTTGGAGTTTCGCTTTGTAGTTGAAGTACGTCTTGTAAGTGAAAAAATAATTCACTGCACGGCGTTAAACACCGCTCACTCCATCAACCAATCGATAAGCAGTCATCCGCAGTACGTCCAATATGGCGTAAAGCACCAATCAAACTAGAGAGTATTTAAAACAGATGTTTTCCGACAGGAATTGAATATCTTAAAGAGTCTTGCCATACTCTTCAATCAGATCAGTGTGGGGGTCTATATGACATATAGGTTATAATGAAACGGAACGCAATCTGTAAAATCTCTATTTAAATTTTCTCCACATTCAAAATATTTCAACAGGATTGTGTCAATGTTTAGCAGGATGCCACAGTAGGATTTTAAATACCTAACATTATTGGGGGCCATTGTTATACATTTCTTCAAAAGGCCTGTTTTTTACAATATACGACCAAGGCCAAATTAATATTGGCTGTAACCCAAAACACATATCGTAAGAAAATCGTTATATTTTCCGAAAGCCAAATAATGTTATTTCTGCTGATCAAATATCCTTTACAATAACATATTACAGCTAGGTTATTAATTTTTCTGTCAACAAGATTAATAGGTTATTTAATTAAGCAGGATCGATTTGTGTTGCGAAAAACAAAATCCCAAAATAAAGGAATTACATGGAATATTATAAACACCACAAATCCTATAAACAAAAATATGGAGCTTTTAATAGATATTGATGCAGATCTATACGTAGGAATTCCGGAACTGCAAAATATGCATTATGTACTTGAAATAGATTTCCTGTGTAATGTAGATTAAGTGAGCAAGCATGATTCTCATATTTCATACATACACTTTACGTTAATCAAACTTAGTCAATATCAAACTCTGCTATATATGTTATAGAAATGTTAATATCATCATATTTACATTTGCGTATATACGTATATTATCTGTGTCTAACGAAAACGTATAATAACAAGTTTGACGTCAATTAACTAGGCTGCATGTGCTATGCAAGCGATTCATGAATGACCGAAGCTGTTCTCGAATATAATTAGAAATATTCTCAATTCAATTATTAAAAATATACATATATGCAGAAAATAGCGTTACAAGCGGTCCTGATCATTTCCATATTTATCGGGCCTAAATTAATGTACATGTGTTCTGTGCTGTTCAATATGGGAGCTAGATTGAGATTTTATACAATACTTTAAACACGGATATAATAATATTAACATATTATTTTAATAATTATAAGCCGACTGCTGTTCGCTTGTATAACATACGGTGTGGATGTAAATCCGTTCGTGATTACGCGGTTTACATGCTAATGTGGTTTATTGTACATTTTACTCCCAGCATAACACAAATCCTCGGCCACAGGAGTTATATGTCTTTTTGGCCAAAATGCACGTTTAGCGATTGTTCTTCCATAATTATACGTATACACTTCGTGATGGCGCTAAGGTAAAAATACACATTGGTGCAGATACTTATATTATAAGTTGTCAGCGCAAAGAATATGTTTTGTAAGACTTCAAAGTCATTTATCGTTTTTCGCAGGCAAATTCTTCGTATGATGAGTATATATATATATAGAAGGACGACAGTAGCTTGTAATTATTGATAAATAATCGACACAGTCAGCCTTTTGTCGTCGTGGACTTGCCCTGTCAAGAGAAGACATCATAAATAGTGCTATCTGAATAAAATGAAATTTTTAAATTACTTAATGATTATTTTTCATTGCATCCAATATAAACGATGAAATAGAGATTTGAGTTTCCATTGAAATGAAACGTTCCCTATCGTTTTGTAGATCAATGTCAGATCACATATGAATTAGTTAATCCACTATTGGATAACTTCACACCGTGCTGTAAATCGATATCAGATCACCTTTGAATTAGTTAATCCACTATTGGATAACTTCACACCGTGTTGTAAATCGATATCAGATCACCTTTGAATTAGTTAATCTACTATTAGATAACATCACACCGTTTTGTAGATCAAGTTCAGGTCACCTATGAATTTGTTAATCTGCTATGAGATGACGTCACACCGTCAATGCCAGATCACCTATGAGCGAGTAAGGCTTATGCAAGATAATCTCACACGAAGTTGAAGGTCCTTATGGTATCACAGTGATCTAATCTATCAGCTGTTGATTATCTTTGTTCTAAGTAAGCCCGGTCCATTATAGGACTGACAGTTTGACGTTTGCTTCCAATTGCCGTAAGTAATGATAGATACTAAATATACATACATGTCCTCAAATGTCATAAGGAATTTATTTTAGTTATAACAGATCGAAACCCATCCTTTGTATAGTGATATTAGATTTCACCCAAGCGAATTGACAAAAAAAGCAATACAATTAGCGGCTGAGTTAATATTTCCGCAAATTAACCAATTCAGACGTAGCTAAAATAGAACGATGTTCACACGTTTTCATTATAAACAGTTCTAGGTGCCTTTCTCCGCATAAAGCTTCTCGCAGTAACGTTTAATTAAATTTTTCATATAGGTTATACATGCAATCCACTTGCCTCTTTGTTAGAAAATAACCAACTGGTTGTATATAATCACGAAGTTACACTATTATCCCTCTGACTAAGCGCAGTTTACGTAAGTATATATTTGCGCATATACGGTAAGCTGTGGAGATGCGCTGTTTTACAACATAACATTTTACAACACTGGGAACTAGGAAGCCTCCTTAGATGGGTGAGCCACAGGTTCGAGTCTCACGTGACCTCAGGTATATCAAGGAATCACACAAGTAGACTGCGTCAATCGAGGGGGCCAATGTTGCAAAGATTTTCTTCCGTCGTTCCACCGTATTTAATTGATTGATTGGTGTTTAATTCCGTGCTTAAGGGCATTTCACTTATATGACGGCGGTGTATTCCAACAATTGTTGGAATGGAAATATTCCTTCACTGCTAAGTAAAGACATCGTTGCTACTCTCCAAACAAACTGCTCTTAGCCAGAGGGCTATATAAGTAAATCAATATCAGAAATAAATATATAGTTCGTCGTCATTTAAGTGAAACGCACTTGTTTACAACGTGATGGACCCAACTAGACACATTGGCGTTATATTGCCGTTCGCACAGGCCGATAGTTTCCCACAGCGATGAGTGCCGGTGCCCCCGAATCTTCCGAAAGCATGTGCATGCTGCTCTCAACGACTTTTTACGAACAAGCGATAGCAAAAGATCGGAAACTGACAGTCTGAAAGAGTCGTGGGATTCATCTCTGAATATTTAATTTTAGACTCCACGATTTTTGCTTAATATAAAACTAAGACAAACAAACAAAAAAGATCTTGAAATAATTTTTATTCTTTAAATATCAGATAGCTGATTAAAATAAAGTAAAGGCCTATACGTTTCCACGTGTGCCGGTGCAGTTTGAGAGAGGTGCAAAGTGTTGATTGTATTCCAGCATGGTAGCTTGTCCGATCTATTTCAAAGGTAGTGCAAGGGCGAAAACAACAATGTAAGTGCCGAAAAAGACCCGTTTCCCAACCGTGTGATATCCACGTCAAGTTTTTGTTCCAAATTGGCAGATCCATAATTTAGAGTTTGAGTCTAAAGGAACTGAGATTTAATTTTACAAGTATAACCACGTACACTTTTACAAGAAACCAGTCAGCGCTTCAGAACAATATCAGTCTGACATTCTTTAATTCATAATTAAACTTATGCAATTCACGAATGCTCAGAATCCGACAGGTATCTTGCTGGGCGGCAGACTGATATGTTGCTGAGCGCCAGACTGATATTTGGCTTAGCGACAGACCGGTATTTTGCTGAGCGGCAGACTGCTATCTTGCTTATCGGTATAGCCTGGTATCTTATTGCGCGGTAGACTGGTATGTTGCTGAGCGCCAGACTGATATTTGGCTGAGCGGCAGACTGGTATCTTACTGAGCGGCAGACTGGTATCTTGCAGAGCGGCAGGCTGGTATACTGCTGAGCGGCAGACTGGTATCGTGCGGAGTGGCAGACTGGTATATTGCTGAGCGGCAGACTGGTATCTTGCTCAGCGGCAGACTAGTATCTTGCTCAGCGGCAGACTGGGTATCTTGCTGAGCGGCAGGCTGGATATCTTGCTGAGCGGCAGACTGGTATCTTACTGAGCGGCAGACTGGTATTTTGCTGAGCGGCAGACTGGTATATCTTGCTGAGCGGCAGAGTGTTATCTTGCTGAGCGGCAGACTGGTATCTTGCTCAAATTGTCTGTGATACAGCTGAGTAGTGCCAGTCTAGGTCCGACTCCACTAACAGCCTTAACCCTAGCCAAATCAAGTGCCCCCAACCCGCCAGCAATGACCAAGCGTCTTATCAAACGTTGATCAGACTTTCAGCCAAATATGGCTTGGAGATATATAACAACACGATAATGACCTTACAGCTGATAAATATGAACTTTTGATGACCTTGGAATACCTGTTTAAATGAGCTAGAAGTGCACGGTTATTTCCATATGATAATACAGAAGTGAGTATTTCCACATGATCATGTATTAGTGAAAACTGCATCTATGAATAGGATATTTGGCATAGGAGTGGAGACGTATAAAAAGTACAGGAAATTCTCTAATTGTTTGCTGTGAAGTTCATTCCTAAGTTTTGCAACACAAAAATACCTTAGAAAACTTGACAAGCATATCCGATTCACCTCTCACCCTTCTTGGTATCAACAACGGCAAGTTATTATTCGAAGAAGATTTTTTTTTATCAATATAGAATTTTTTCTGTTTTTTAAAATTAAATATCGGTTTGACTGGCATATACACATTCGAATTCACGAAGCATGTACTTGCCACTTTTTTACTTTTGTTATGTAACTTGCTATTCCATAAAAGAAAGTTGGGATGGTCTTATGAATAATGTTGGTATTTCACCTTTTGATTTTCTTGTTTAATTTATTAAGGTAGTTACACTAGTTATGCTTAGTGATTGATCACACTCACGTTATTTGTACAGCTCAACACTCCTTCAAACATGGATCCCTGTTGTCTTTTACTGTTCATTTTTTAAATATCTCTATCGGAGTTAGTCAAGGCTTTGTCATCTGTCCTCACCCTATCGTTACATATGTTAAACTATGACGAATTTATTTTTCATTTTAAACAATAATTCCCTTGTTACACACAGAAGAAACTTTGTTGATCTTAGTTGCAGTTTTTCATCACCTGTTTATTACACAACATAAATAATATATAAATGTTAACAATAGCGTTGTGTTCGTGTCAGTTTTTCATTATTGTTTGATTAGTCGCATTGTTTTAGCTAGATTTGAGCTTCATGTCGTGTCGTATGAGTCTCTTTCGGCAAGTCTGTTTCTATTTTAGCTGCTTTTTAAAAATATTTTGAAATATTTCCTTCGATTGTTGAGTTACTGTCAATTTTATTTCGCACTGGAGTTACCGTGCGTCAAGAACATAACATTACGTATGCACTGGTTTAATTAAAGGTAATAATTAAAACAAAATCACTTTGAATTTAATTGTAGAGCGGAAAGGAAAGTATTACACAATTTGACTTTTTTACATGAAGCGGCAGATACATATTTTGGAGTACGTTATTGTCCATCTCTTTTAGGTTATTTTATTATTTAAAAAAAAAAGGAATTATGTTATACCTGAATGTATTGCTAGATGTTAATAAGCATTACAGACAATGACGATTTCCAAACCCAGGGACTTTTTCTGATACTGTACAGTGTGGGGATATGGCCAGGAAAGAAATAGTTTGAGATTTTCCTATTGGGTTTTTTGGAGGGAAAGGGTTCAAAATCAATTGCAAATGGGAAGTTTCCAAAATCACAGTGCAATATGGCAAAACAAATTAGTTTCATACTGCGCCTTATTTCAGAAGCAATTGTAGAAAGAAATCTGACTTCACGTCATTAATATTCATTTTGACAAGAAACGGCTCATCCGAGGTTTAAATTTAGATAAACTGCACTGATCTTTTATCCTTGATCAACTTCTTTATTTCAAAATAGATATCAGTCATCCGGAGCTAATCTTGTTCGTGTAATAACTGACGCAATATATTATCAGTAATCAAAGAAAAAGAAACCCCCAAAAAACAAGTATATCTTTGAAGCCATTGTTTATCTACAATAACCGATTGTTGATGAGGCTGCTTAATTTAGTTACATCACCCCTTTGGTTTCTTTTTTTCCAAGTGTCATAATTGACTCGTTTTGCGACCTAGTCTGCTTGATGTCAATCATTGTTACCCCTGTTTATGCTTAAATATAATAACGCTTTTGTTTATGACAGTTTATTAAGGGATTGCATCATCACGAACAGTTATTATGATCGTCACCTGGGTGCCAAAACGTGACAGTGAAGGCCGTAAAAGTAATCTGACAAGATATATATGGACCGACCCCTGATGCACTACCTCTGAACTACAAAGACCTGTAATATTAACCTCTTGCCACGTATTATGCTATTTTGATAGGACTGATGAGAACATTGGAGTAATTACAATCAAGTGTTGCATAATTTTATAAATAATTTTAGAAAAGTGTCATGACTGACCTGTTTTGCTGCAATCTATAATCAATGTTAACCCTGTCCATGCTTAAATGTTATACATATTTTTTGTTTACGACTGTGTATTTACGCATTGCATCATCACGAGCCGTTCCTAATATAATATAGTAAAGGGATTTATTGCATGTCATTGCATATAGTCTTAATTTTATTTGTCCAATAATAACAATGACAAATAAAATTAAGACTATGCAATGACGTTAACTTTGACTAATGTCTATCTCTTCAAACACTTAAGCTTGTGTCTTGTTCAATAATCACCCTGTAAACACCACTTTACGATGTTAGTTTAATGTGTGGACGTTTATATTCACATCTGTGAACTTACCTGTAATTAGTATTTTGTTTTCAAGCTAATTACCAGTCAGACGAGGTTGATTCAACCATATACTCGTCGGTACTTATATCTAAATAGCGAGTTAATCTTAACCTAGTATTTCCAAGACTAACATCAATCAAACGTCGCGTGTACGTCATTAAAATGTTGTTTTAGGAGGTACTTTTCTTGCCTCTGGTAGCTTTTTCCACAAGGGAGTCATAATCATGTAAAAGGACCAATACATTAGTTTTGACATGCTTGACTACATATTTCACCTAATTTATCAATGTTTACGGAGAAAAAAACCCCAACTGATCTCAACAGATCCGCTCTCAACCCGTAACATTGCTGATACAGAAGAGAAAGAAATGAACTATGATTACATGAGAAATTATGCAAAACGCATCAATTTGAATGAAATGTCTTGTCCAACTCTTAAGCGTGGTTAACATTTCTGATCAACATGATTTCTTTATTTTTACATAACATTTTGTTTGTTTGAACAGATTCTAGTTGTCAATATATTGCAGGCTGGCAGCCGTCAGGGAATCAAACTCACTACCTTAGATTAAGGTCTATACAAATTCGCGAGCAGTTTAAATGCAGAGTATCATAACCACTCCGCCAAATGACAAAGCTCCTATCGGAATGTCGTGGTTCCGATTCATGCAAAATTGTCTGAACTAGAATCTGCTCACACTAAGAAAGTGTTATTCCAAAATAAGGAAAATAGTGTTTATGTTAACCTTCTCAACGGCACAGCCCTCTGACTAAGCGCAGTTTGTTTGAAAAGTAACAACACTGTCTTTAGTTACCACTGGAGGAAAAATGTACATTTCAATATTATGGAAACGTTTCACATCCAGGTTGTGCTAGTGTCAAATATTGTTGGAATACACCAATCAATTAAACGGCACAAAAATTGCTTATTGCTAAATCAGCTAGTGTAATTTAAGTACAGATTAAAGAATCATTGAGGAAAAAGTTTATACTTATATTAAATGTATGGGTTTAATGCGGTAGATTTCTGAAGCATACAGGTATTTTGATATTCAATGTATATATAAACAACCAATGTCACCAGCGAATTTATACACATACCTTTAAGTGTTTTTAAATAAAATATATGATCAGTATTTGCATTAACAATGAAGAGCTCTCTACCTAGGTTAATCTCCTTTGTATACTATGCTAATTGTCAATGTCTTGGGCGACATAGTTAAGTCTAATTTTATTACAGTATATTTAAATATGCAAAGACAAGGGTTAACTTAACCAGACGATAACCTTGCTCATATTAATTATTTTCTGAAATAAGAATAGCGAATTCAAATTGATAACATTCGGTTTAGGCCTAGATTTAATTTCCACACGACCGAATTAATCACAAAACAACGTACAGTTGTTACGTTGATAATGCACAGTGTGTAAAACAGAACGGACAAATACTTTGTGTTTACATTAAAAAAAACCTCGCGGAATCTTGGCTTTACAAAAGAATAAGTTATTGGTAACGTGAAAGTGAAGTGGCTTTCATTTGTGCTATGTTTAAGCCTCTGTCTAAATTGTGTGAAAGAGTTAGGGGGAAATGCTGACCTTTGTTTACATTGACTTTTGTTTATTCATAAATACTTAATCTTGTTACATACAATTCCATTGGTGAATCAAACATTTTACACACCGTGTTCATTCACAATTTTGTCATAAAATATTATTCTAGAATATTCTAGGACAATATAGAAAATATTTCTGTTAATCCGCCCCAGAACTAGTTAAAGGCTGTCCCCTTCTACTGCATGTGCCGCATTTAACAAACCAGTCTCAAATCGTTATAAAGAATCTCAGACGCCATACAAAAATAAGCACAAGTTAGATACATCATTTTACAATCACGTTTTTGCTTCCAGCCCAACCTAGGTATAGTTTGTTGATAAAGAACAAAGGAATGTTAAAAAATAAATATAGTTACAAAGCTGATGTGTATAGCGTAACATGTCTACCTGTCATATATCATTTAGATTAAAAGCCATGAATTTAGAAAAAAGCTTGAGCATAAGTTGTCAACAATGTTGTCCTAAAAAGGCAAACTAGCCATTTTTTTTCTTTTCATTTTTCACATTCATGTGTTTGTTCTTGTCTAGTTGAAATAATAAATGAAAATTGTAAACAATAGGTATTCTATTTACTAACGCTGTCATCATATCACGATACATATTTTAATTGAAATATATTAAATCCATTTCTTTCAAACTTAAACCTGTTTGGAAAACAAGGGTGTCATTGAACACTGTTTTTTTTACAACTTAAACCTCTTTAAAAAAAATATGTATATATTCGGAAAACAGTGGTTTTATTGAATACTGTACAAACTCAAAGAATAACAAAAAAAAAAACAACCAAAGAAGAATCGGTTTGCTCTGGAAAGTGACAACGTCTCGTTTTAAAAACTCGTGAGATTTATTCAGATGGGTGCGAAGGTCTTCAGTTGTCAACCCATCAAATCGTATGGTTATTTGTTTTAGATGTGTATAATATCGCGCTCAATGCATGGTATTTTATTTAAATGACTATTTTGCAATGCCGGTATGAAACCGCAGAGAAACCCCGTAAAATGACCGAAGAGATGCCCGCAGTATTTTTGACGCCCTCAGATATAGGTCTATATAAGAGAGTTACATGATATCGCTCCGGCCATCTTGGGGATGGTTACTCCTCGTGTTTCCTTCCGGTTTTCCATCGTATTTAAATAGAACGGAGTGAGAAATGGACAATCCGTCGTTATATAGTGAAATACCTCAAATAAACGAACAAAGCTTTTAAGGGAACCAATTAAAACGTCATGTATATATACGGGAAATCTGTTGTAGTCGTTTGTAGAAATCTCACTGGGAGAATGCAGTTTAACATAGTTATTTTCTGAGCAGTCTCTGTAAGTCACGTGGCGTGCGATATGTGCGACTTCCGGGAACAACCTATACCTTAATCTAGTTCTTATATTGCACAGAAAGTTAAAAAGATGATAATGTCGTGCGTCCAACAGACAAACCTTGTCATGAAAGACCCGTGTCCAAAACGTATCAACATGTAGTTCCTACGACGTACCCGGAAACTAAGTAGAAGTGAGCAGCGCTTACATGGCCGGGACAATGCTCCATTACTATGATGGTGCCTTGATATATTCCAACGTCCTTTCTACATTTTTGTTCAACCCAGATAAAATAAATGTATTTTAATAGATTATTTTATTTATAGTTTCAGAAAGATGGACGTATTCCGGAGAAAATGGTAAGTTAAAATATGCACACACAAGCAATGTCAAGCACTAAAACTAGCAAATCCATTTGTGCTTTTTCCACAAAAGAAAATTTCATAACATAGAATATGTAGCCTTTGAAAAGATTATTCTGAAGCTATTATTAAATAACGATTTGAATCAATGTGAATTACAAATTGGTCAAATGACGATTTACATTAGTGTATTTACATTTGAGATAAAACTTTCTGAGAGAGAGTAAATGAGTAAAGTATACTCTTTGTTTTGTCCATTTTCATTAGGTCCAAATGAATGGCCGCAACAGTTTCAGCAATGTAACGGTGTTCGACAATCTCCGGTTCACATTCATTCCGGAAACACCCGAGTGAACCCAAACCTAGGATCGTTTTTCTTCGGAGGTCATGAGAATATTGGTCGGCTAAAAGCTATAATGCAAAACAGCGGAAAAGCAGGTAGGTTTTGTTTCAGTAATTTTATTACATATAGTGTCACTTTCAAGTCGTTGTTAGCTAGACTGTTATAGATCAGTCCCTACCACAGCATTACAGACATATTTACCAGGATAGTGGCTAAAAAGACATTTTTGTGCTACCGTTTACAATTGTTTTCACCGTCATCCTTTTTTAAATAATGATTATATGTATGGTGATTTTTCGTTGCAGTCCAAGTTCAATTAAGCGGTTCTCAGTTCATCGAAGATGGTGGTTTAAAGGGTAGATACATCGCCATTCAGTTTCATTTCCATTGGGGGAGTGACTCGTCACGTGGCTCCGAGCATGTGTTGAACATGCGCAGATACCCTATGGAGGTAGGTCACATTATGACGTTTCTAACGTTAGCCATTTTTTTTGTTTTTTTTTTGTGAAATATTAAATTTCGTCATTTTGGAGTCCCGATAGTCAACAGTGTTGACCCAGCGGGACAGCCTCTGATTTGAACCCCGGTTACCATTTTTTCTCCCTGCATGCATTTACAAATATATAAACCAAATAGGCTTTATATTCTGAAAGAAGAACAGAGTGTTTTGTTGGTATTGTCTAAAATAATCAGATGGGCATAAATCTGACATACGCCAATATTCTACCAAGATACTGGGACATTTGGAGTTGCGCTTAATTTCGGGCTTTATCATGCACTGACCGTGGGATATTCGCTGGCGTATTTTTGAGTTCATGTCTGTCTTGCACATTTTTAAATGTTTTATATACAACTGAGTTAATCTTTATTTTGTTTTTATCCAGTTACACATCGTTCACTACGCAGAAAAATATGGAAATCTGAGCACCGCCATTGGGAAGCCAGATGGACTCGCTGTTCTCTCCCTGATGTTTGAGGTTAGTATTAAATTAATGATATCATTAGCTAAAGACAATTCTGGTAATAAATATGTAGTATACTTGTGTGGATACAAGATGAAATAGGCTACAAGAATTTATTGCACGGAAAAGCCTAAAAGGCGAAAGTATACAGGTAATTTTGAAATCAAATTTTGCCAGGCCGTCCCATCAGCGTGGATCCCTTCATAGGGGCCAATACTAATGTAACACCCCCGCCCCCATCTCCGCCCACACGCACATCTGTCTATCAAGAAAAACATTCAAAAGTTTAAATTTTTACTTGTTGGGCTGAGTAGAAAATTGGCCCACTTTTATTTTATATAAAGAGTCACGTAAACTGAATTGTAACCAGCCATCTATTTAAAAATATAGGACTGTTAGATTAAAAGTGACACTATTCGGACAATATATACATGTACAATTTAATAGCGTATATCTAGCATTTATATACACATATGTAACCTTGTGTAAAGTTTGTTCTATCATCTATATTAACATTTATGTTATGTTCTGTGAAGTTATGTCAGATAATGTGACACTTATTGAACATCCATGAAACATTAGCTGATACTTTGCATATTGTTTCCTGCAGGCTGGAGGCGATGATAACGAACATTTCAGCAGCTTAGCTTCTAGACTCGGACGCATCCAAGAACCAGGTAATCAGGTCTTTTATAACCCATAGCACTTTGTTCACTTATTACGACTGTCGCGGGTGGTTGGGAGTGAGTTTCGCGATGCCCTGGTGCCCTAAGAGATATGGGCAACAATAAAGCGTTCTCTATTGCTGCGGCTCTGTCCTTTAACACCCTGTGCCATCGACATTAATTGTTAGGGAACATATAGTTTCTATTGTTTCATTTTAGATCAAACTGTACAAGTTGGCGAGTTTTATTCCCGAAAGAGATGAAAAACTTAAGATTTGCACTTTAAAATTATGAGATAATTCGTTTATTTTTAAATTGAGCAACATCATTCTGCCATAGCCATTAAAGTTCAGGAATATATAGTTTCTATTGTTTCATTTTAGACCAAACTGTCGAAGTTGACGAGTTTTGTTTGAAGACGATATTCCCCGGAGAGATGAAACATTTTTATCGTTACCGCGGAAGTCTGACAACACCCCCATGCCAGGAGAGTGTAATATGGACCATATTCAAAGATACCATCAGAATATCTACACGTCAGGTAAACATTTTACCTGGACCCCGTATAGTGCTTTACAGGCGTGTTAATGTACCGAGTTGGGTCGAATGATACGGAAATATATTTTATACCGTCAGAATATTTACACGTCAGGTAACGTTTTAGCAGGACCCTGTATAGAGCTTTACAGGCCAGTTAAAGTATAGTCTTTAATCGAATGATACGAAATGGCATATGCACGTGTGATTTATAAGATACCATCCAAATACATATATTTTAAGTAAATAAAGAAAGGAAAATAAAATTGTCCCATGACCTTTGAGTTACAAAAACTATATATGTCCGATTAAATTTTTGTTCAATATTTTATAACAATGTCACAGCGCGTTAAAATACTGAGTAAAGTGCTGAAAATTCTCACCATCAACCAAAATATATACCAATTTCCGCTTTATTAACCATCATCTGCTCAATTGATAATTCTAAAATCTCGATTATCACGAGATATCTTCAGCGCAGCTCGCAAATCCTCTGACTTTCAATTGTTTAAACATTGACCGTAATCGTAAGACAACTCATCTGAAAGTTTATATATTTACAACACTGGTTTGTTCTTTATTTTTAGATGGATGCTTTTAGAAGACTGCGAAGATACCCGAAAGGCATGGATGCGTCAGTTGGAGTCCACACTGTCCAAGGGAGGGAATTCATCGATGAGATTTTCCTAGGTGACAACTTCCGGCCATTACAAGAGTTAAACGGGAGAGTAGTTTATTCCTCTTTCAACCCTGATTTCTTGAAAACTGCCCAAGGGTCATCTGGTACTATTGCGAGAATTTCGTTAGCTGCTATTTTATCAGTCATTCTGGGAATTTCGACATAAATCTTGTCTTGATAATATAATTACTACGTTTTGATTGTCATCGGAAAGCAATTGAAAAATATGACGGCGAGATGTCTGTCGTTCAGTCATGTAATACGGAATTTTTAGCAAACGGTTGTAGATATCCAGAGAGACTACCCTGAGCTTCAGCGACTTACCACAAATACCCAAAGACTCTTTGCTCCATTCACTACGCAGTCTTTCATGCTCGCCAGTCCGTATAAAGGGGAGTAATTCATGCCAAGGGGAACCACTCGTCCAGGCTTCGCTTTTGACATTACTTTGTTTGTACGAAACCCAACGCCTGAATCCAAAACAGGAGCTCAATTTAAGGAGGTAATTAAAACAAAGCAAAAATAGACTCAAATGTAGATGTAACACCATCATAGTATACGAGGGATCTGTCAAATTCATACTTCGTGCGAGGAAGGCGATGAACACTTTAAGCTCTACATTAGGTGAACTTAGACCAACTTTTAGAAGCAGACTTTTAAATTATTTGTGAGAAGGATGCAACGGGATCAATGGAATTATTCAGCAGATTTCTGTTTAAATTTTCGGATACGGTATTTATTAATAAACGTTGGAGATTTTAGTAAAACAAATATACCCAGTCTAAATAGATGACTGAGTTTACATAGCATATATGTGATATAGGTTTGGATGTGGCACAACCATTTTGCTGTGCCACTATTAGCTGTAGATATTCACTAACGCCCTTTTATACCAGAGGTACACCACATGTAACAAAGATTGATCTTCATTTTAATATTTAAAAAGATACTTAATGGGTTTGTTTTAATTCAATTTTTAAAAATCTAACAAATGCATCAACTTTGATTTCGAGGTCACAAAATATTGATTGGATTCATTTGCTATCATTGGTTTATCGAATATCAATTTAACCGTAACAAGAATCTCTACGTGATTATTTTCCCAACGCTTTTACATTGTTCGGTATGTCCACCAGCAGAGCGGTGTTAAACACAATGCTTTATCTTGCCAAAGCATGACAATTATTTGATATGTCGAACAAGATGATGTTTTTCGAAATATATACATTTTTTCGTTGATTCAGTAATCAACAGATGAGGAGTTGGTCCTCAATACGGAACACTGTGTGATAATATCGCCAGTACTTGTAAATAGCCTCTCGTTAACGGTATTATGTTCCTTTTTTTTCTCAGCATCGAATGAACATTAATTTTCCATCGTAGCAAGGAATTACACAATCAGAAGGGGCCATTGCTACTTACGAAAGAGAACAAGTTTATCACTCTGTACGGATTTGACCATTTATTTAATTTGAAGAAGAAGAAATTTCTATAAACCCTCTGTAGAGATTTGACGTAATCCACCATTTATTTAATTTGAAGAAAAAAATGTCTTCAAACCCAATGAAGAGATTTGACTTAACCCACCATTTATTTAATTTGAAGAAAATTTTTTTTAAACAAATTCATTTGGGGAGCCTACTAGTCTCAGAAACTATTTATAAAGTATTTAGACAATCGCTGGCGATAATATGTTTACTTTTAGTTTTGACTTAACCTTAGATGGATTTCCAGTGAATTGGTGTACCTCTGGGAAACCCATAGCTGCTAACCGTTGTCTCATTTATGTAGTTTCGCTTTTGAAGAATCCCTGTGACGTCACAAGGCTTTACTCAAATTCTATTGGCTCATATACAGCCACTTGTATAAAATTAATGCCGCCCGTTGGCTGAAATATTATAAGCTTAGTTGTTGTTGCATGTACACTATCGAGGGTTTTTTAAATTCTTAAAAGCTTTGAACCAAATGACTTTAAATGTTATATATTAATGGTGTTATACAGAATTGTATTGCTATTTAATCGGGGGTTTATTGTATTATTATTATTATTATTTGTCAATTAACAATCAGTACTTGGTTGAGATGTATGTTTGATATTGAACGTATCTATGTAGATAAGTATAGCCAATATTGTTCTTATAGAATGAAACATTTTACACAGACAATTGTTTTAATTTTATAAAATTTCGAATAGGTTGGAGGTGTTTTCATCCGAAAGTTCGTCTTCAGTATATTACTCGCTTAATCCAGATTAATAATCCAGTTAGCAAAGTGATTAAAGCAACTAAAAGTTAGTTAGATTGGTTAAGGCATTCGGATAATCAACATGATCACGTGACATATCCCGTGCTCGACTAGAAGGGCTATACACACCTCCGAAGCCAAATGGAGCTTTTATAAAAATTAACTTATTTTTCTGATGTTTTCTTTATAGCAAATTTTGTCACCATTAAAATACAAAATTAGACACCATATATACATGTAGTCTGGAACTATTTTGTTTGTCTGAGACCAATGATGAAACTCCAAATAACGTATGTCATGATACATACTAGTATATGAAGTCAAATATCAGTCGGAAACCGCTTTAAATAGCTGCTTTGTCGTTCTCGTGACATGTTTTCAGATTGAAGTCATCTGTTTAGATAACCCGTATCTGTTTAAGCTTTTACAAACTGTCAAGTGTTTAGGTTAAACGTGCCATTTATTTAAGAAAGATATGTTGTTTTCACACTCACCTGAAACTGCATTCTCACGTTGCTATATGTAGTAACCATCTGAGAGACTTCTCTTAATTTGCTGCCTTTCGATTGGTCAATTTTCCCTATCCAATCAGAACTTTCAGAATAAGAGGAAAGCACACCGTGAAAATGCATCGTAAACGTTCTGTCCGAGCCACTGCTATAGTTGTCATCGAGAGAACATTGCCGCCAAGTAACAAATGGCCGTCATATGTCCCGGTTATCGTACAGTTGATTTTCTGATAAGTTATTTAAAAAAAAAATATATTTCAAACATTAAATCGAATCCAAAGCCTATGTATTTATTTACAAATAAATGAATTTGGGGGTTTAGTTGTTGTAGGTGAAAGTAGGGTGCCAGATGTATAGTGGTCTAAATGGCCGGTATCCACTGCTGGTGTTGTTTACTACACGTTTTCTAAAATACGGACTAAAGACTTTTCAACTTCAACAAGAAAACCGCAATTTGATTTTTTAAATACGTAGGTTTTGGATTCGATTTAATATTGGCAATATTTTTTAAATGGACTAATTAGAAAACAAAATGTACGAGAACTGGGCCATATATGGCGGCTATTTGTGTTTAAATTTCTTGGCTGCATTGCTACCAGACTCTCGTGCTGATGTCGAAGTTAACGCGAAAAGGGTTATATTTAGAAATCAAACGCACTGGAACAATGATGCGTGTAGATTGATTTCGCCATCATTTTATGAAAAATGAGTTTGAAGTTGTTTTTATTGTTTTAAACACTTTGAACAAACATGTCGACAATTATAACCACATGAGTTAATGTTGCCTAATTAATTACAGCCAGTGGTATTTCAACTGTGAAGTAATATGTATGCAGACTTTAGTACTTGTTCATTAATTATAACGTTAAAGATCCTGTTATAGACATGATAAGCGATTCGGGATCAGAAAGGGTCATGAGAATTAAAGGGTCAAGGGTCAAGGGAATGAAAAGACCAATGAAATTCGTAGACATGTAAGTCTCATTCCCTTCTTCTTGATATCCGGGTACTTGGGTTAAAGTTTGGGGCTATGGTTTGAAAGGCGATCTTTCAGAGAAGTATTTCGTGTTGCTGTTCGGTGTATTTGCAGAAGTGAAAGGAAGAATTGCTATATTGTTAACTTTCCGTTTATGCTCGAGCTGGAAAGAATGTAGGCGGCATACCGGGAAGGGGAGTGAACTACGTGAAATATCGCAGGTCACATGACGTGACATACAGTACATACTGGAATGTTACGGAAATCCGTATGGTACAACCAATGGTACATATGGCTTTAATTTGTTCAGCAAATAGATCAAATGCGTTGTCGTTGCTAAGCAATTGTACATAATATCCCTTTACAAATATATATATAATAACCATATTAAGATTAAACCGAAAATTAAATAACTTTATGTCTGTGTGTTACTTTCATTGTGTCTTACATTTTGCAACAATCAAGTACCATGTAGCTTTTGTAGACAGACTTCAAATAAACCCCGAGTCATCATTAGATTCCGAGAAAATCAAGTGACGGGAACAGCGAGCCGTTTTATCACTTCTACCTTTATTCTACATATGTCGAATTAGTTTTTCTTTTATTTTACTTATGTAAAATTGTTTTCAACATATGTGAAATTCTTTTTCACGTAAGTAAAATAAGTAACTATTTCACATACGTGAAAAAGAATTTCTCTTGTGAAAAATAAACTTTTCTTTTGCATATATACAAAAGAGTTCCACTTATCAAAACTGATAAATGACCTATCCCGACGGCAAGGGACCGTATCCAACCTTCATGTGTGCTCTTACGTCTTGTGTAGACTTTCAAGACGAATGCAAAGTCGATAGGAATATATTCCAAATGATGTGCAAGTTTAGCCTCAGAAGGACACACTCCCAAGC
>JAVFBX010048706.1:0-17361 GCA_034783855.1 Mopalia kennerleyi | reverse complement strand
GACAACGGTAATGCAATAAACGCCAACTCGTGAATACAATATGCTTCTCATCTATCCACTTTAGCGTTTATCAACGAAGACATTTTGGTTGTTTATCTCACCAGAAATGTAGATTACAGATTGAGGTGCCGCAAAGGAATTCCCACAAAGCAGAAGCTATTTATCGCAATCGTTATGTTTGAATTATTGAAGCTGCGACTCTAGAGGGAATCACAAGGGATGCATAGTATGACAAATTCTTCAAGGCCACCCATTCGTATTATCTTTTCCTCAAACTGACACAAAACATATACACTTATGTGGACACGACAATGATGCCGCCTCTGTATCGACTGAATTTTGACCTGAGTGTCTGTCACATTCTTTGATTTGGAAAGAACGTTGTACTTAGGAGATCTAGTTTTGGTCTTCATTATTCCGGATATAATAAATTTGATATTTTTTCCACTTGTCTAAACTCAGTTTTAAAAAAATACCTGTAATTGTGACTTACTAACGTTATAATAATTATGCTAAAATATTAAATGTTTAAATTTAAAACTGAGAAATGTGAGGGCCTTTGAACAGTTTGACTTAAGTATAAAACTGCTTTGTGAAATCGGGGCAAAAAAAGTTGTCTAACTTCGTTTGCTAAGCGACAAAAATATAGTGGTGTTGCAGGACAATAGTTAGCTGCAATTAATAACACAAAATGTGTGATTTACAGTTTTTGCGATCGTAGTCATCTGTTAAAGAATTCAGTTCAAAGCTTCCATTGTCACCTATCAGTCGGAACCAGATCGCGCAGACAATCATTAGATACTGTCCAAAGAACAACTAATTAAGCTGAAATTGTTGTCTTTAAGACCTGATCGTGGGTAACCAGTCATTTTGAGCCCACACACACTAGCGTGCCAGTCTTCATTCAGCCATTGTAGTAAGGCTATGTTTGCTTTAATCCAGCGCAATAGGATGTTGGCACAATGCTTGGTTTGCTTGGTTATTAGGTAATAAAGCAATACGATGGTAACTGTCTCTCGTGTTGTGCGACAGCTCTTGATGAATTATCGTAGCTAAGAAACTGCTGGTATCCATCAGTCACATGCGACAACTAGTTTTCCTTCTCGATTTTCCATACTAAATACAAATTGTTTCTAACCACAAAGTCTATACAGTACCATCAGTATATTATAAACAACTTTCATATAGCAATCAAAGGCGCCAAATATTAGGGTAAGATGAATCACAATGGTTTTCGATAAACTTTAGGTATTCGATTGGATGAAATACGGTTGTTGTAAGATATCACAAGACTGAAACGGCATGTCTGTGTTTGTACCTTTCCTGTAGCTTTTATGAGGTATTATTTTCCAGTCGTACTGATTGGCTTATATGAATGCATTTTGGAAATTTCATCTTATCAGAGATTTGATTTTTAAACGGTATTTCAAATTATACACCTGTATTACTCCAATGCATCACATATTATTGCTGTATTGGTAATGTACTAACGTCAATTCTAATGAGCCTGAAATATGCTTTACTCCAGCCCTGAATGAGGGCAGAACGTAAGTGAAATGTTGTGCAACTGATAAGCTGTGACGTGTTACACCTACTGATTGGGTTTATGTTTGGTTTCTTCAGCCGCATCTAGTATTCGAGTGCTGTATATACTACAACTGCAAAGAAAAAGTAGTCCACACTACCACCGAACGGACAATCATACGTATTGATCCTTGTCCACACTTGTTGTTATAAGATAGATACGTCTCTATATGTTTGCAATCACTTGATTTGCGTGAAAAAAACCCTATACATTTGACAATGTTCCCAAAGTCTGTGGGACATAGGACAGTGGCTTTTGCTGAATAGAACATGCCGTAACTATCAAAGTGAATAGGGTATGTAGGTCAAGACATGTGATTTGAGATATGTCACGTAATTCACTCCCCTACCGGTGACCGTCTTTAATCTTTAGAATTCTAGCACCAACGGAAAGTTACACAGATGCCAATTCTCCTTCCAGTCCTATAGCCGAACCCAAAACAGCAACACAAAATACGGCTCTGCAAAATCAGTATTCAAAACCGAGCGACAGAATTTGAACCGATCACCGGAAATACAGTAGAAGAGGTCGAGAGTTACGTGCCCCATTACCGCTTTCAACTCGTCATTCACTTCAGTTAAAACGGCTTTATAATTGTCCACTTTTGATTTTATTGACAAGAAGTGTTTCAGTACATATAATGTACTAGCACCGTTAAACACGCTGTTTATACGTTAAGTGCACAACACGCTTCTTGCCAATGAAACCAGAAGCTATTAATAAAAAGCTGAGCTAATCTAAAAATTCTAGTATCTGCAGTGAAGTTGCTAGTCAATTAATGTGGAACATTCTTACAGCCTTGTTTTGCTACTGTCCCAGATTCTAAATATCTATTAACCAGTGTACTCACAATTATCTGAATTACTCTTAGCCAAGTCCCAGGACTAGTCTAGTTAGATGTAAACCATATGGCGTAAAAAGGTATACGGTAAATCCCACTTCAGATAGATTGATTTGACTAATTCTGTGAATTGGATTTTAATAATCATGCAATAATTAGATGTGAACATTGGCTTAAACGTATTATAAAAATTATTACATTGATCAAATTAACCATTGTGCCGTTTTAGTTTATCTTTTAACGGTCACAAAGGTCCAGCTTTTTCACTCTTCGAAACCAATAACATTTTTGTCCCCTGTGAAGACGAAAAAAAACCCTGGTTTGTATAACCGTAAATTTCAATTTTTAAGGTAGCTTAAGAGATATTACTGCCACAGCAAAAGCAGTCATTTTTACATTTTCTAAACAGAATGATGTGACTCGAGATGGTATAAACCAATCTTCATCCTGATTAACCCGATTTCTAAAACAAACGTTTCCCTTACAAACTACGATGTGAAACTGTGAATGACAAAGCAGCTATTGGTGAAGTAGAAGGCTGATTCACTTCATGACAGCCCCAGCAAAATACACGCCCAGTAAACTGGTCCTTTTTATATTTCCAAGAGACAAAACAGAAAAAAGAAATGGTGTCTTAAAGTTAAAGACGGCCCAACTCAATGGTCATCTTAGTTTGCTCGATTTTCAAATACAAGTGTTTCCATTGATATATGCGACGCATAAATGTGAATGGCTTGGTTGTTCTTGTAGGGAGCTCATTCAAATATTTGCGAATTGGATTAACTGTCTCGCTGACAAAAGCCAGCGCTTTTCTACGATAAGCGTATTGTTTTCAAAGACTCTGGACTTTCCAGATAACACTTAGACTCCCGCTAATACAACAACCAAGCTTTGTAAGAGAGATAAAAGTGATTTATGAAGGGAACGAGGAACATACTTCAGTTTGCTGCTTAATGAAGTTGAGGGGTGTAGTGGATCGAAGGCTTTCTGATTTTACAGTGATGAAAATCAAACATTGTTTTCTGCCAAGAGGAGAAATCCAATATCCATAATTTCTATTTCTTGTCATTCTATTTTGTAAAGTACATGGCAACAGGAAACAACATGCAATTTGTTCAAGAAGCTTTGTATACATACTGTTGGATTTACGGCATTTTTAGATAATACATGTGAAGATGACAGTTTGCCAGTGACGCTAATACTATTATGTAATATTAATGTAATAGTAAAAACAGGTATTAAATACCTTTGTGTTGGGGCTAAAATTTGCCATGTTACGTCTTGTTTAACGTATTTCACTGATACAACGGCGGTGTATTCCAACAATAATTGACATAAAATGTGAGACATTTTTATACTGCAGGAAAATCAATCTTCCTCCAGTGCTTAGTAAAGACATCATTGCAGCTCTTCGAACGAACTGCCCTTAGCCAGAGAGCCAATTTCGTGTGTATCCTTGTCTTGTTTTTAATGGCGAGTGTAAGTTAAAGAAAACTGTGTATAATCATATTTATTCTAAAAAGAACGCTTGTGATTAGTTTTTCTGTTTGATTGGCTTTACCTTCGTGATCAATGTTATTTCACATAGTACGAGTAATAGCACGTGGAAAAAACTTGTAAATACACGAGATAGCGCTTGCGGAAACCAGCTGTATAGACAGCCAGATGGGAATCGATTGCCTGTCAAGAGATGTCTCGCTCAAGTACACCTGGCGCAGCTTTCACAATTTGAGCGGCGTATCAAAGGAAAATCAGTAGCCCGCCACACGAGCCACGACACCGCAGAATTATGCCTGAAGGCCAGACAGAAGAAGTAATCGAACACACAGCAAGAAAAATAAAAGACTGATTCTGCTGATTTGATTGAATCTGGGGTTAGTTCTTGCTAGGCCGTCACATGTTACATGACAATGATATATGTAGCGGAAATAATATCGCGGGTCAATAAAACTGTCGACACATGGTCCTTTTCTGCTTCCATCCTTTTTAGGAATCAGAAGCGATATCGAGCTTTCCATCTGTTCAGCTTTGAAATTCAAAAGCTGGAAGATGAATTGTCAAAAGGGACTCGGACGGTCAGATGTCTGTTCGACAGACTTAGCTCTTGCTCTGTAGTACCCTCAACATAATAACATGGCACAATAATGCCTGTAGGCCAGACAGGAGAATTAACTGAACATACACGAAGAAAAAAAAAAGACAAAAGATTTGATGGAATCTGGGGTTAGTTCTTGCTAGGCAATCACATGTAACATGACAATGATATGTGTAGCATAAATAATATCGTGGGTCAATACAACTGTCATCAGATGGTCGTTTTCTGCTTCCATCTTTGTCAAGTTTGTTTAGGAAGTCAGAAGCGATATCAAACTTTCCATCTGTTCAGCTTTGAAAATCAAAGGCTGGAAAATAAATTGTCAAAAGGGACATGGACGATCAGATGTCTGTTCGACAGACTTAGCTCTCGCTTTGTAGTACCCTCCACAGAATAACATGGCAGTTCGGTCGAGCGCTACATATATTGAAGAGACATATAGGTAGAAGAAATGCAGAACCAGTCTGTATCGCCAAGTACAACGTAATAGCCGTGTATATAATTGCAATCAGTTCATAGGCGTCTTGGTCCTTTTTGTGATCACAGTACGCGTGTGTTTTGTAAATGTATTGAATAAATCAAAGCAAAACCTAATCGATCTTAATTCAGCGATTCATGTAGGCTTATGGATGTATTGAATAAGCTATATACAGGTTAGCAGTCACACAGTATAACCATAAAACTGACCCAGTCAGCGCCACTCTTCATTGGAACTAAAATATCCTTCACGGCACTCAACACATCCAATAGTTGTCGCGTGGCGCCAATCTAAAGCTGAGTAAACCTATTTTCACTGTGAAGTTTATCAACCGCATTGTTAGGGTTTTTTCTGTAAGTAGACAAAAGCCAATGTCCTGTATAGATTGGCTGATCCAAAGAAATTAAACCTCGAGAAACATTTCAGCTGGAGTACCTCTGGGACAAGCGGTAGGAAATTGAATGGAATCCGTCGCAGGAAGATCTAAAGCAGACATGATATATTGGTTATGAATCACTAAAAGCCATCGGTGAAATGAGAAGCCATTACATGTTGAGGGCTTATCTATTCAGTCTTGCATGCCAGTTGTAGTTAAAGTGAACGCCTGTATTTTTGATATGGCTTTGGAGTGGAACCGCAACCTAAAATAATGGATTGGTTATCGGTATGATGAAAAGTGTGCGTTTATGGTCCATCCAAATATGGGGCATATGTACATCGTTGCAGGTAAAACTCTTGGCCAAACATTCTCACATTCTTAAACATAATCGAGTCTACTTCCTGCGTCGTGACATTGACTCTTAAGATTCACCCGGACCATTTTGTTTGGTACTTATTTTATTTGCTGGTCTGTGGCATACATCGCCCAGTATATTGGCGGAATTCACCAGGACCATTTTGTTTGGCACTTATTTTATTTGCTGGTCTGTGCCATACATCGCCCAATATATTGGCGGAAATTAATGCGAGCTGACCTGGGATAGCGTACGAGAGTTGTATTAGTCTCCTGCACCATAGAAACTCGCGAGAATACGACTGACATTACCCGCTGTTAATTTCACACAACCCCAATACGATGTAGACAAAGTTGACAAAATGAAGCCAACAGAGTATTTTCAACTAGCATATACACCCAAGTTTAGTGTTGTCATTGCGTCAGAACGCATGGTTTTCGCTTTTGTAGTCCCGTCCATCAGTTGGTATACCCATCGGTGTAATCGGTATTGTAATTGTCAAACCGTATGAAGACACTTTTACGATTATTCGATAGGCATTAAAGCGGAGCCAGTGAAAGGAATAATTCACGTCGAGACGTTGACTATAAGGTACACCCGGGCCATCTTGTTTTGCAATTCTTTTAATTGCTGATCTGTGGCAACTTTCGCCCCAAATAGTGGCAGAAATTACTGTGCGATGACTTGGCATTGCCAACGAGGGTTGTCTTTGTCTCGTCCACTATATAAACTCTCACGAAAATACGATTGATTCGATGCATGTGTTTGATGCCGGTTGTATTATGCGATAAGTTTTTGTGGGTCACTGACCGGTCATAGAATGTCATATGGGCCGCAGTTACAATTACTTGTTAAGGAATGCGCACCCCTGACACATAACAGGTGTAAACCATTGACTTGGATCCACGTTCAGCAAGTCGGGATAACTGCAATCCGTTGACTAAATCCACTGTCCAATTAGTCTTCAATTTAATTCGTTTTGCAGTTGAATCGATTCATCCTGTAAATGGTCTTGCCTGACAATGCAAGTTGTGATTTCAGTATAGCTTTCCCATATCAAAACTATGTAACTTGACCTATAGTTACAAACTAATTTAACCTGCAATTACAATAAAATCTTGCTAAGTTAAAACTAGTATATTTTGCATTATATTGTCGACCATCCCCACCGGAACACCACATTATGTTGTAATGGGCAGATACATTTATGACATTATAAGATAACCGAATTCACCCAGTAGAGTGTACTTGGGAACCAGCGCACAATGCCGTTTAATAACTGTGCAAATTAAACTTTTGCGAAATCTGTGCCTTCTCAATTATTGTGCTATTTATTATCTTTTTTGCCCTTGACCGTGGTTTAGTGGTTAGAGTGTGTGCTTACTAATCCTACTTTGATTTTCACGGAGTTTCATCCCGGTTTTCTGCATAATTAGGCAAAGATCAGTGTAAAGTAGATATTCCGTCGTCATAGAAATGAAATACCCTTGAGTACGATGTTAAACCCTAATTACACAAACAAACACTATCTGGGTTTTATTTGGCTAAGCAGCGATTTATGTTATTATGAAAGGGTTAACATTACCACAGGGACAACAAAACAGTTTCCGAGCGTTGATGGATATATACAATTACGCCATTGGTCTTTACCGAGTATACAGATGTGACGATAGTCAAATGTGGAGGCTTTGGGTGAGGGGGCTTTCTGTTGCCCTGGACCTGTAACCATAAAGCCCCATAATTATTTCATTTAGTTAAGAAATATTTATCCTAATTTCAGTCTTTCATTTACAAATGTAAACAAGTTAAAGGTGAAAAAGTAAGATTTTTTACTTACAATACTTGTGTATATGATTGAGAATCATAAAAAGGTTCATTTAAAAAAAATACTTACATGTATGTAGGTTTTATGAATACGGACACTTGTACTAAGGGACAACATGAAGCCGATCAGTTTGCGATGTCTTTTTATTGCCTGCATTTGTCCACTCGTATGTGTTTGTTGCCAGTGGTTGTTGGGGATGGTTTCCTTTACCCTTTGACCTGGCACGCAATCATATAAGTGAAATAAGTACGGCGTTAATCCCCAATCAAACGATAGGCAAATTGTCTGGAGAACGCGAATTAATTTTCTTTCTAAGGGGATTCAAAAACCATGTAGGCCTATGTAAAGATGAAAGTGAATTCGTGGTGCCCTACCTTACCACAGCGAAATAAAATATATGTGTACATATATGTCAATGAGGTTCCATGAACGCTTCAATAGCCAAGTTGTCTCAGAAGGGAGAATATGGTACATTGCGAGCAATGCTGTTTGAACATTATGCAAACTATTAAAGCAAGTCTGTTTTTTTTAAATTTTCTGCTCAATTATTGTGTTATTTATTGCCTTGTTTTAGTTTCGCACCGATTATTGAAAGTGTAAAAAGCGAATGTTCAGTGCCTTCATTCTCTGCCGTCTTGCATTTAATCGGCTAGTTAATTTAGCCAATACTAAGATTCTATTTGGCAATTACAATAACCTATTTAGCCCCTCATCTTTATTCAAAGCTGTACTACAGCGTGATAAATGGCGACGGTAAAGCAATACAAGTCACATCAAGGAGACAATATGCCACTTAGCTGTGCACTCAGCTGTTAACTAACGAAGGCAGGTTGGTGGCTTATTGTATGATCGCCACTAATTGCCGATTGGAATGTCGCGAAGACCTTTCAACAAGTCAATTGTCGTAAGCGTTGTTTGATTAACTGCTGCTATGTATGTAAAGTGAATTTACAACAGATAAAGGGGATACACAGTTCATCATCCAGGTTCCGTCCATGCTGATACAACGGTTTGCTTACTTTGACGGCACGCATCCAGGGTTTGGGGGCGGGCATGTTGCCCTATTAATCGCACTTTGATGTATCGCTCCCGGTTTCAATCCGCATATCGCACTCAGGTATATGAGTGAATCACAAGATATAGCTCAAGTAATCGCGATTTTTTTTTGGGTTGTTTTTACGTTTTCCACCACTCTATGTAAAGAAGGATTAGTGTGAAGTGGTCAAATCTGTCTTCTTGCAAGTGAAACACATCCAGGTACAGGAAAGAGTAAAATTGTAAAGAGCAAAAACTTTTAAATTACATTAAACTTTTGTCCCTACATTTTTACTTTTGTGTAGCGATGCAATTAATATTAATTCATTTAAGATAAATAATTCACCCCTTAGACTCCGATATAGGCTTCCCCTGGCTAAGAGCAGTTTGTTTAAAGAGAGCAATACTGTCGTTACTTAGACCTGGAGGAAAATTAACTTTCCCACATTATTGAAACGCTTCACATCTTGGTTATGCTAGTGTAAATTTTTGTTGAAATACATTGCCGTCATATAAGTGAAATACCCTTATGCACGGCGTAAAACACCAATCAATACACCGATATATGCAGCAGTACATAATTCCTGACATTCCCTGCATTGGGAAAATGACTTATAAAAATGCGCTCCCATGCCCGTTCTTTAAAACAAGTTTACAGAAATAAAGAAAGACACGGAACTAACTTCAGCGTTTTGTCATTTTATGTCAGTCAGCTGCACACACTGTAAAGCACCTCCATGTGAAAGTCCGAAAACTGAACAACAAAATTTTAATTCAAACTTAGGTAAGGTACGTATTGCTTGTTGTGGAATACAATGTACATGGGAAGCAGAAAAGCCCATATAACCGCTGGCAATTATTGGGTGGGAATTTTCAGGAACTCGACTCCCCCTGTCCATAATCAAATGTCTTAAGAACCAGTTGCTGTAGTTTTGAAGCAATAATTCCCCAGACAATTTTCAATTTACGTGCTGAATTGTATTCGTTAGGCGTTGGGAATTTGACGTTATTCAACTGAGTGACGGAATACAATTAAATCATTTCAGCATGCAACAACCGTGGTGCGCCACAGGTCATCTGGAAACTTGCTTCAAGCTGTCATCATCTGTCAGCATCCCGACTGTTATATCGTACATATCAAATCCCCAAGTGGCCCTACATCTTACATGAACTGACAAGGAAAACGTGAAATAAAGGAAGAGTGAAAAATAAAATAAAGTAAAAAAAATCAAACTGTCTAAACCCATTTGTGATTTTATATCCAACAATTATTGTCAAAGTGCCGGAGAGTGACATAAAATACTTTACTAGGTATTTATCTCCAGTCGACAGGGTTTTGCGGTCTAATTACCCAGATCAGAACAGACGTATCCAACAAAAAGCGAACAATGTCATAGGCACGCAAGTGAAAGCAACAAAAGAAAAGTTAAACTAATTAAGTGGTTTTGTCACATTTTCTCTTCCAAAGTACCTCGCAACCTTTATAGCCAGCATTTTTTCCACTAAATATTCGCCAAGCGCCTTGATATAAATCGCTTGTCGGCGACCTGTGTAGATAAAATTGCAAATTGAATGGAGCTGCTACCTATATCTGTATATGTCATATTGGATAATAGTACACTTATGTCTTGCATGTCTTCACAGTGTTGTAGAATAATTAGCACTGTGCGCGACACACCATGTTTCTTCTTGGGAAATATGAATTCAAACAGTTGCCATTTATTTGGTCATCAATGTTTGGGACACGGCTGATTAGCGAAGGGCTGGTTTTCATTTTCAGGTCGCCTTGACACATACTTAATGAGACGGAGTGCTGTCTTCCTTTAGTGCTACTGGACGAAACTTGTGAAGAAGACTACCAGAAAATTACATTTCCCATCTCATCTGTACTCATTTAGGGCATGTGTTCGACGCGATACTAAAGTTCAATATAATAAGCGCCAACTAGTGGCCATACTATGTCGCCCAGCCGCCCAATTTACAAAAGCCCGCAGGCTCGATAATAAGATTGTTTGGAATACCAAAAGTTGAAGATTGGAGCTTAATACAGACAGCCAAATTGACAGACCTTTATATTAGTATGTATAATATTCTCCACAAAGGACATGAGCCAAGGTAATTTGTCATGTACAAACAGCAGTGGTGGTATCAAGAAAACACTCGCTGTTCGTTGGCGACACACGGAAAGCACGACAGCAGAGATATCTTAACAGTAAAGCTGGTTCATCTACGTTTCTGAAACAAGACCATTTATTAATGACGCTGATATCAGGAAGTTTGATATTTGATGGAAATCATACTCTGACAGAGAACAACCACTGACGCTATCCGCCAAACAGAACTATTACCATATAGCTCAGTGATGAACGGCTATTTGCACAAATTACTTTGTTTTCATCCAATGATTAACGTCCATGGTTGTCTCGCGAATTGGCAGGGTAAATTATATAGTCCATGCCATTTTAGGCGTTCGCGACTACAGATGTTATAATGTCGTATCTATGGCCGCTGC
This sequence comes from Mopalia kennerleyi, assembly GCA_034783855.1. NCBI lineage: Eukaryota > Metazoa > Mollusca > Polyplacophora > Chitonida > Mopaliidae > Mopalia > Mopalia kennerleyi. Next base: position 6,256 of record JAVFBX010048706.1, on the reverse strand, counting down.
CGTTCTATTTGTTGTCTGAAAACAACGTATTTTATAACCAATTAAAGTCCCTATGAAGTTTAAAACTGGAAACAACTGTAAGAAGATTGTAATAGGATGTTTCAAAGAATACCCTGTTCCGCCAATTCCTTGCATTAAAACCTGTGTTAAAATCATGCCCCTTTCATGCATGATTTTAACACAGGTTTTAATGCAAGGATTTCGTACATGTTTATCCGATGATTAATGATTGTATAAAGTTCCAGGTGATTGAACATGTTATGGACGATTTTGAACTGTAATAGACAGCCCACTGTGTTGGTTTTTAAAAATATTGTGTTAAATATTTAACACACAAAATAGTTAGTTTTACAGATACCGAAAATTAATCAACGGCCGATACTGTTTGGTGAGAGAGACTATTGTATAGAACTGAACCACACGATCTGAAGCTGGTTGTAAATCCGACTCATGTCATAAAATGTACAATGTTTATAAGGGTCATTTACAAGATACACTCCCCAATCAGAAACAAGGTTCATCATATTAAAATAATACCATTATCAAGATATGCTTTGATAATAATATAGAAAATGAGTCAGAAACGCAGAAGTGCAATGCAAAAATGGAATTATTGTATATAACATTACCAGACATAATAATTAAAATGTCTACAAACGGCGTTTCAAAAGCTGTTAAATTGCTGTCTTTGCTGGCTATATTCAATTCGGGACGGTTCGTCATAGTCAAGTGGAATGCGACATAAAGATGACCATAATTGAACTTGCCTTAGGTGGATAGTTCAGAATACGTGAGGCATTCGACTGTCTTGAACACTATTCAATTTCGGGTGGCCCGAAGCATTTCACAGTAATAAATTGGCTCAAGTTTTTTTATCGATTTTGTTTATAAGACGTATGGTCATATTCAATGTCATGGACCTGGGTCAATTCGGGGTCATAATTTATGAACCTTGGTCAAGTTGTTCCCTCGGCACAATAAGATAAACACCAGCCCTTATTGTAGTTTTCCCAGAAATTGACATTTCTATTTTTCAATACTATATCGATGTACATACGGATCTTGAGCTAGTATAAACAGTACCATTTGAATCGGAACAGCTGCTCTTTTGATAATGGAAGTATGGTTGTAGACGGGTAAGGTGATTTACGCCGGACTAGCGAGTCGTGGACACGGTCTACTGCATAACTAGGATATATTGGGAGGAAAGATGACATAATCTCCAAAGATACACTCAAAATAACAAGAACATGTTTACATATTTGGGGTTTCGAAAGGTTTCGTCTTTACTGCCGCTGCACATCGATATACCTGCATGGTGTTGGTTAAAAAACTAAAGCATGGAATCAGTCCGACAATAAGCATGTTTAATAAAAACAATCGAAATTCATCACCAGAAGCATGTGACTCATTCATATATAAAACTGTGTGGGAAGTGATTGAATTTCAATCATTAGTTCTTAGTAATTGTTTTGCTAATGACACGGCAGTACTTACTAAAATTCTGACTAATGTGAAAACATGGAATGAGTTTATACAGCGAGACATTAGCCAAATAAGTTATACGAAAAACAATTATTTCTCAATTGCTTGGCCATCGCATCTGCAAATATATATACATGTACAAGTGATTTATTTCTTTGTCACGCTGTCTGATGACAATACTTCTTAATCCGTCATGCCTCTAATACTTAGTAAATACTAGTAATCTGAAAAATAGACCGTAACGGTTGTTGTTATATTTCGTAACGTAGATAATTTACAAATATAACTACTGGTTTTGTTTCTATGCAAGAATTTGTGCCGTATAACGGAAAATAAATATTATGAGTTTGGACGGACTGGTGTTGACTGTGAAGCGTCAATATTCACTGTGGAAAAGCTAGATCATAGCTCTCGGTAAACGAACATAAGTGAAGACAATCACTCGTGCTTATCCTCGTTTCGTATTTCTAAATAATTAATACTATTGCCTTCTATTTTAACTCTTAACCCGTCTATCTCTGTCGTTTCCGTAAACAATTGATGGCCAATGTTTCTCGGCTGTCTATCTGAAACTTTCCAGCTGGGACACAGACGTGTTTCGAATAGCATAGATAAAACGCATACATACATTTCGCGAACACCAGGTTACTAGTATTCCAAAAAACAGTTCAGCCCAAAATGATTTATTTAAACTGATTTATTACTCGGACAAATGCCAAACTGTCCTGTTCGATGAGTTTCAGTTACTTTCTGAGAATCAAAGACATCGCCACTGAATTTGTTTCCAACGACGCCACGTCATTTGATCATATTAATTGATTTAAAAAACGATAAAACCGAGAAGAGAATGAAAACCAGCCCTGCCATTCAATTGCAGCATTCCTGGTACACGGGTGCGTTGGTAATACTAGTATACATTTACACTTCTTACGTCCCAAATAAATCCTCTTTTATTTTAGAATATTAAATGTTTTCCCGTAACTAACATAACAACTAGAAAACCGAACATGTTCATGAATCCCGTAAACCCATGCAGATTGCTTCATTTACTGAAACCGTTTGTTTGTTTCATGATACTGTTAACTGAGGCTTATCTCCGTATTTAAGGATATGCTTCTCATATGACTTATGTGCCAGCCCACTGGTCAAGGAAACCGGTCTCCATTTCAATAGAAACAATCGTAGACCAGAAATGTCACTCTCAAGACACTAAATTGCAATAACAGACCGGCTTTTGTCGCCCCTTAGCTCGGAGTACACCAGGGCAGTTTACTGTTACATCGTACTAGTCTTCACTGTACATATTTCTGATAACGTAAATTATACTCCGGTTGTTAGTGGTCAAAATAAGTGAATATATATTAGACTTAATGTGACATTGGAGACAGAACACTTCGTACTAAACGAAACAGTTGGATTTGAGTTTTCAACATTCTTATTAATATATCAATATATTTAACAGTGCATTGGTAATGGGGGTGGGGGGAGGTGGTTGATATTTGATGTAAGGGGTCATTGTGTTGGGTCACATATACTTGTTTCAAGGATTGGAGTGTTGGCGAGTAGGCAAATACCGTTCCAAGTATGTTACGTTATTCATGTCTATAATTCAATAGTTTGTAAACCTACAGAATAATAAACAGACGCTTTCATCCTAGGAAAAGAATCGGTGTCATCGCCAGAACACTTACATGCTACAGGACATTACAGGAATAATATTGTTCCTTATTCGCTGTGTGCATGCAATAAGTTTTGTTTGTAAGTTTGATTTGGGGTTTAGCGTCGTACTCAAGGGTATTTCACTTATATGACGACGGATTATCCTCTTCACACTGCTCCTTACCTAACTACTGCGGAAAACCGGGAGGGAACCTCGTAAAAACCACCCCCGCGATTGCCGGAGCCACATCATGGGACTCACTCATATACCTGTTGGCCGACAGATGGAATCGATCATGTGAATGATAAATCGAAGTAGGATAAATAAGCGCACACGCTGCCACTAAGCCACGGCTGCGGGCCTGGATATTATTAGTGTATACCCTTAAATATCCAAAGTAAGATGATGTATTACGTAGAATACATTGGCGATGTCCGGGGTGACATTTGAAGTTTGTAACCAATTGAAGATAAAGCCGTTATCCATAAGGTATATGTTTTTATTGTTGTCAATGTCTAACGTTCAATGTAGACCAAACCAAATGTATTTTATCTTTATTATATAGACATATCAGCAACGAGCTAGAGGGGGTTGTCGTTCGTGTCAAATATTCGAACTTAGATCCCTGGATACTGCCAAATTATATGATATAGGAGCTATTTGGATATGATGTTGGTAGTACCTTCAGTCGGCTATTATGCGAATGTCACATAAATAAGGAATGCGTACCAAGTCAAAACTTTCAGCCGCAATCTTTGCTAATAGTATTGGCTTTCCTCGGCACTTTGTCTGCTCTATAATCGATGCCAATATTGTAAAGATTGTCAAAATCGACTTATTTATTAACAATTAATTCATATATTATCACAGCAAGCAAATATACTTTACCACAACACCGCATAAAACATACAGCGAGATAAACAATCTGTATAATGATAATACATCAATGTCTCAATGTCTCGCCCTCAAGGTTTAAAAGGGCGCCGCAGATGAGGTAGATATATTTCCGATAAATGATATTGATATATACACACCAAATGATTAGTGTAAATCGCCCAAAATATGGAACAGTGCCCGCGTAACAGAAAACAAAATAATGCCCGTTCAAGCTTAGTACTGAGGTAACGACGCTACAAGAGTTTTCCTAACCTTTACAAATAGCAGAACGCTACCATGATTCTGCACTTCATCTTCTAATGGATACGAATTGCATGGCCTTACCCTGACGTAAACCACCTCGTTGTCTTCCTTGAACACTTTTAGGTCAGATCGACCGATAAAACAACCCCTTGACGTCCATTTTCATGTCAAAATCAATCATTTCTTAGCAATACCACACTAGCTTATAAATGTCTTCCGCGGTAATTAGGTCATACGGATTCGACGTTATGTTATTCAGAGGCAGGTCTTGTTTCTAAAGTCTTGTTACAGCAGCACGTCGTATCTGTATCGACTGTAAAGTACCGAGGTTACTGAAATATGATAGAAAATACATAAAACTATTTCGAAATAAATATATAAGAATCAGTGCTCCAAATTAACAAAACATAATACTAGTGCTCAAACTTTGAAATCTCCCAAACATGTCAACTGTGTCGTGAAGAGTGTTGCACTCTTTCAATACATGAGCGCAAAAGTTTTGTAAAAATTTAACAGCAAGGTAACGCAAACATATACCTGTGATGAGTCCGACGCTCTCATTAAGCCAAGCTGCAGATCACCCATTCATCTATTATCCAATTCTAAGCACAATATATTAAGAATGAAATGAAACGACATTTCGAGTGAATTCGCATGTTTTTCAAATTACTGGTTTTCAATCACTTCATTCATCATGTGCTCCATCCCATTTAATTCTCCACTTCACACGCAGAGCATATACCTCTCTTCGATATTTACGTTGTCCAACAGACTTGCGTAAAACTTAACTTACAGCTTTATTTAAAAATGTTGTCGCCTTTGAGCTATCTTAATAACCCCTCATTTATGTTTGTATTTATTTATAAAATTTTGAATTCGCTTACACCAATGTATTTATTTACGTAAACTTTTTAAATGACATTTTACATCATTCAATAATTTTTCAGTGGGTACAAATATGGAATTCGCTTTTTTGTAGGGGTCAGTAATTAAGATTAGATACAATTTAACTACTTAGAGAAAATTGTTTACGCATAAAAGTCTGTATTCATAGTTGTGAAAGGTGTGTCCTCAATTAATTTTGACTGGGTATTGCTAAGTCATGTAAAGTTGCTCATATTTTTTTCTTAACAATTGTTTCACTCTTGCTATCACGTTTATTAGGTTCCATATGTTATTCTGGGTGCTATGGCAAATGTCTCGACAGGCCGGCAGCTCAGCTTAATTCTCCCTACTTTTTTCGCCGCAAACGAGAGGTCTATCGCTTGAGCCAACTTGTCTTCAGTCAGTCACTTGATATGTATTAAATAAAAACTTCATTCACGATGTCATCTATGGCCGCCATAATGATGCCACGTGACGCAGCAACGCGTTCCTTTTGGTTAGCTACTTGTTCTCACTCCGTCGGTAGCTTACGTTCAGAGCACAAGGTGAGTTCCATGTCTGAACAGCCTCGGCCATTTCCGTCCCGTAAATAATTTTCTGAGGGAACGCTTATTTCAATGGCGGTCATAACGATATTGAATATTCATGAGCTACACCCACTGATCTATATATAGATCAGTGGCGACACCGAGTTTACTTTGTTCCCATGCTTTTTGTAGTACTCGCGCTAAAATGATGTAGATAACCGTCGTGCTTACTAATACAGTGTGTATGTTCCTTATATCCCTGAGTTCCTAATTTGTTCATAGTTGATTAACAGTTTACTTGTCAAACGGATAACGCAACAGAGGTAACTCCCATGGATGTAGTTTCATATAATTATGATGGCTTATTTAGGCCCTAGTTATCCACGTGTTTATTGATTACGTCTGAAGGCTATTCTGTTGATATGATGACATCATTGGAACTACATCATTATTAAAATACTTACGGCGGACGAAAGTTGAAATATTTGCAACAAGTCATACATAAAAAAGGAACAGTGTTTTATTTAAATGAGATTTTACCCAAGAAACAGGCTTGTTT
>JAVFBX010048595.1:0-17364 GCA_034783855.1 Mopalia kennerleyi | reverse complement strand
AGACAAATAAAAATTCATGCATATAAATCCAAATCATCGCATACATATAAAAACTTTTACAACAAATATATAAAAATGTTGCACATATATTTTAAATATAGAATATAAATAAAACTATATGCAATGAAAACTATCAATTATGGACAAGAAATGTATATTTTAAACAAAGAAAGTAAATATAGAATATTGAAACACTTCGCCTGCCATAGCCGAGCTTACAGTATAATGGTCTGTGTTTCTTGAAATATTGGGGTATACTGTAACAGTCGAGTAGCATGTAGTACTAACTTTAATAACGGACTAAAAGCCTACACCTCCTGCCAGCTGACTCTACCAGCAGCTTCCAAAAGATACAGCGCTAGAGGCCACGCATGCGCTCTGTGTCACTCTTTGAGAGATTCTCTGCACACTGTAATCATTCTACGTTCAGCTGGCAGCGAGTGACGGTCTGACTGTACAGCTGAAACTAGATCCAAGCCGAGGAGAAAAGTTAACTGTGTGCCTCAAGAGACGCCATATACTGGCTCCTAAGGATGTGACCTGTTTTATACTGTTCCAACAGTTAGACATGAGCGCCAACTATGGCGACTTTCTTACGGAATATACAGTGGGTTATTCTGGGATTATTTTGGATGATTTTACTTTCTTATTGTGGTGAGTACAAACTTCATCTTGCCATTCATTGGTCACTTTTCGATCTGTTAAGCTCCTTCACTATATAGGCTACAGTGTGCCTATCCCATTCTGTTCTGGGACGTTAGTTGGCTTAATGGGTTGTTCTCTTAGAAAAACACTGCCGTTGGTGTGCATTGATTCTCTGACTCATTGGTAGCCTGAAGAAAGTTATCGCTTCAGTTACAGCCTTAAACGAGATTATTGTCAATGTACACAATATACGCTCGGCACAGATCTAAGTCAGTCTACAAATTTGATAACTTATCACTGCCTGTATTTATCTATGAGGTAACGGCTTTGGGTACAATGGTGGCCAGTGTGCAGGGATGCCGCACCATTTTGGGCACAGACGGGGTCTACATATACAAGTCTAAAAATAGAACATATGGTATAAAGTGTGTTTCTAATTTAGACCTGTTGTATACAACAGGTCTAAATTAGGCGCCGTATACGGCGCCTAAGTGTCAACTTTTAATATCTAATATGTATGCTATATTAATGCAATTTTTTACGTTAGTATTAACTTTTAATATACGAAGACTGTAGTGTATTATTCCTGGTTTGAAATTTATCGTTATATTACATAAACAATAAATAGTGGTGAATGGCCTTCTAATACTTGGTCATTGAATAGTGCTTCTTTGAATGATTGTTTTATAAGTATACAGTATTAGTAATGTGCTACTTTTGGTTGGGTTCTGATATATTTATATATATCTTCAGTCTAAAAAATATTGATTTTGGCAACTTATATTATGTTGATAAAACTTTATTTAGTGGATCTGGACAAAACGGCCCCAAACCAAAAGATGTCAAAAAGGCCCCAGTTTTAAGGCAAAACAGCCCCACCTTACATACTTGTATGATATAACTTCTACTTGCCACCAAATGTTCAATGCTTATTAACATCAGTGATTAATGATAAATTAATTCACATTTTTAATCCATTTTGGAACTACAGGTGTTTAACTATAGTTCTATATGATCGGTAATACACCAAGATTGGGACGAGTATAAAAACAATAAACGTAACTCCGTAACAACAATGATAGCAAATCAGCACATACTTTAGGGTCTATAATTAAACTTTGATATATGTAAGTGATTAACAAACAAGTTATTAACGCTTTTTAAAAACACTGTTAATCTGCCTTGTTATGTTACCACTCCTCGTATAACACAGAGTAAATATTATATCAAAGACAATTAGACAAACAGTTGGAAGAATGTTATGTTATATATTAATGTTGTTTGCGCTTGCGTGGTACGGTGTAGGCCTACTTATTTACAATCCAGTTAACCGTATCAGTATGTTGTTTACATACCACTATATCTATCCTTGCATCCATTTAATTGATTTGGGAAAACATTTGTTAAGATCACAGCAATAAGGGCAAATAATGATACTGGTTGGTTTTAGACATACTAACCCCATTTGGAGAGAATAAGTGGTGGGCCCTGTATGGAGGTTTACTATCATTATTTATTTGACTTTCACCTACAACAGAAGGCTATAAAAAGTTAATAAACTATGGCGACCTACTATACGCCATGTATGTTGTAATTATAGAATTCTCCGCGCTGTGGTGACATTTGAATGGCATTTTCAACCAAGTGAACTTTACAGATTATAGCAGTTATAGATGTTGTATGTTTGTAGGCGGGATATAGTCATTATAGACGCTATACACACCTACAAAGGGTCGTTTGTTATTGCAGAAATAATTGCACGTTTTCACCCCTGAAGTTTTTACTGGGCATAGGAGACTACTAAATGTTGTGTTTCCTAGAGAGTGGTTTTTGACGAGCTTTCGTTTAGAATCTGTGACATGCTTTCATTATCACAGATTATGGTTGATATCATATATATAGGATCCGCCGTCAGGTTAGCTGAGAGGGACCTGAGTATATATATAGGATCCGCCGTCAAATTAGCTGGGAGGGACTTGAGTATATATATAGGATCCGCCGTCAGGTAAGCTGGGAGGGATTTGGGTATATATATATGACGCGCCGTCAGATTAGCTGAGAGGGACTTGAGTATATATATAGGATCCGCCGTCAGATTAGCTGGGAGGGATTTGAGTATATATAAAGGATCCGCCGTCAGATTAGCTGGGAGGGATTTGAGTATATATATAGGATCCGCCGTCAGATTAGCTGGGAGGGATTTGAGTATATATATGGGATCCGCCGTCAGATTAGCTGGGAGGGACTTGAGTATATATATGGGATCCGCCGTCAGATTAGCTGGGAGGGACTTGAGTATATATATAGGATCCGCCGTCAGATTAGCTGCAGAGGGACTTGAGTATTTATATATGACCCATGGTCCGCCGCAAGATTAGCTGGGAGGGATTTGAGTACATATATAGTTGGTCAATTGGCTCTGTTCACACTTGTTTGTATCTAACGATCATGCGTTCCCTACTCGAAAGAATCTAATTGGGCGTAAAAAGCTAACAAAGAATATATATTTCAAGCATTTGAACACAACCTCATAAATATATATCCGTAAGTTATCGAAATGCAAGAGTTGTTTCAATGGAAACCATAAAACAATGATCATTTAAGCTCATTTGATTTTAAGATGCCATTGTTTTTTATGTTCAAACTGTCCCATAATGCAGCATGGCTTTTTCTAACATAATATAAACATTAGTTTACATAATTTGTGGATAAATAAAACTTTACGAACTCATCGTACTATATTGCGATTTATTTAGCTGGTATATCGGTTCAATGAAATCTTATTAAAATTCAATGAATTGTCTATTTGTCGTCCGATATAAAATACATGGGACTGGTAAGGGATTACAGTGTAGCTTTATAGACGATGGCATAGACAGAGGAGACCGCTGTGTGTTCAGCGAGAGAAGTTACCTGAAATCAGAATGTGTGATTATACCTTGGTATAATTGATATTTGTTAATTACGACTAGTTTATGACGTAATGGTGATTGGTGTGCTGGTGATAATGATAACAAGCCGTGTAATTGACTAACATTTTACACGGATCGCTTGAACTACCAAAGCGCTGTGTTATTCGGATGAAGACACCTGACTCAGCCGTCACTTTTAGATGTCGCCGCCAATAGCTAAACTCAATCCTAATGGAAAAGCTCTCCCGTCCCACGCGCGCCTGTCAGTTATCTAAACAAAAGAAATCTATAAATCCTACACCCGTTATTATTGGAATTATCCCTGGTATTCGATTACCTGGAGAACTAGACAGCATATTTAATGCTGCAGCAACAACAACGACACTGTGTTCGCTGATAGGGGGGAGGGAAAGGGGGGGTCATTCACTGGCTTAGTAGCACATTGACTACATGTTTTACGGTCAACCACGTGCGCATACATTTTTAATCTTTGGCTTTATCATATTTTGCTTGAGGCGTTGTTTAACATCTGTTGTGCTTGTATTGACAAAAAAAAACGTGTAGACATAGAGACGTCACAGTGGCCAGAATTGTATCACTTAAAACATGATAAGGTGTGCAGGCTGTAAAATAACACAGGCAACCAGTATTTGTATAACATTATATAGGGGATATCGGGGAGCAAAGTTAGACCTTGTTTCAACTAGACTGATTCACCCTGCTGGACAAGTTCAACAAACAAAAAAGTTTATGAAATGACCTTGACTAAAACAGTATAACAGTATATTTGGGTAATCAAATGTTGTGCTCTTTGGGTGGCTTTTTAAGAGGTTTGTTGTCTTGTCAAATTTTATGAGTCCTACTGTCCTAGTTTAATGGCTGTATACATGGGGACAACAGGGACTTAAATCTCTGAAGTTGTATCGATCCACCGTTTACTATTAGTTCATGTTACATAGCATTGCCTCTTAGGTTTTGTCAGACAGGGCAAGATACGGCCGAGACAGCTTATTGTGTGAGCTAATAAACGAACATATGGACAACTATTTAATTGACTGATGTATAAGGCTCTCTCTATGCCTTTGTGTGCATAATACATACGGTGCCATGGTGTTATAGTAAAATGACTTCGCCCAGGGTCACATGGGGACATGTCTACCCCGCACGTGTGCCCGAGACCCCTTTGTGACCTACATGTTTAAAATCACCATGGTCGCTTTCTAATGTTTTATTTATGGTATTTGGCCTGGTGTTGATAGAAGTGGACAGATGGCTAACAGCTTGACCATCTCGTTGGACTTCCCTCTTATTCTGTCACGCGAACTAATCCAGTCCCGTTTTGTGTTTCTAATTGGTCATGGTTGAGTTAACACGTCCAGACAAAACCCAACGCATCACTTCAACATCAGCACATCTGAAATCTTTCATTTTAAGATCTCTGATTCTCCAACCCCATCAATGTATGTTTAATTTGAGAACGAGTGATTGGGTCCTCGCATCATGCGTCTAACTGGTGACCACGTTTTTGTGCCAGTTTTTTTTTTTACGTTTTAAGTTTAGCTTTCTGCGTGTGGTTTGTACCACGGAGCTCTTTTAAGCTCTTTAAAGCTCCATGTTTGTACTAAATTAGTTTTATGGGGGTTTTCCCCTGATTTTGTCATTATAAGTTGTCTGTGGCTTCTTGGTTTGTTTTGTTTCTTCGATTATCAGAATGGAGCGCCTTTTTTGATATAACTAAGAGTAACAAGTATTTACGAGCGAGGCTTTCATTTCGGTTATAATGGCTGTACAGCGCAGTGCATTTGGGCGAGAAACAATCCACAGATAGCCTTTGTGGCATTGTTTTCTTTGGCTTATTACTGGCCAATAATTGTAACGTCTTTTTACACACGAACAATTGCAATCAAACAACCTCACACCAAACTTGATTAAGTCCTATCAAATTAACCAGGAAATCGTTTAAGCCGTCATTGTTGCATGTTGGAACATAACTAGGCACTCGCTTCTCATTGTTGTTAAATAACGCTTCCGGTCTTTACCCGAATCTTTTGTGGCTGGCTGGAGTTCCTTTCACATGTCGATATTGTGAGTTAGGAATTAGGCTTTGTTTCGTTTTCAACCCTGTGCTCTATTTAACAGAAGAATAACTTTAAGTCGATCTCATTTATAATGCAATGGCCCTCATACCATACACCATATCTGACTGTATCTTATGAAGGTTTTATCTTTACATGGATGTGGTCTACACTAGTGATGTGCCTGCTTATACCTTTACACATTTTACTAAGGATGTTAATAGAAACTGACATTGTGCCTGTATGTCTTGAAATATAATACTGATAATAAGCGAAAAGATGTAGCGGTATAGAATCGGTAATAATTGGGTTGGTTTAAGCTATAGTTTAGTGTGTTTAAAAAATCAGCAATACAGAGCAAGTTAATCTTCTGCTTTAAATTCAATGAAAAATCTTGACCGGTTATTGAAATATATCAGTTAAAAGAGGCTATACTGTTTATAAGGTGGTCGTTAACAGTGGATTGATTTATGTATTAATTAAACGATTGGAGATTGATTGACTGATTGGTTAATTTATTGTTTGCTTGGCTGGCTAATTGTCAGGCTGACTGACTTGTTCATATATTTATGTGTTTATCTTTGTATTTATTTATTCAGTTAGTTATTTTATGAATTATTTATGTAATTGAATCTGGTTACAACCCAGGGAACTCACAACCTATGTTTGTGATCAAACTCATCTGTCAGTCAGAAAATAGCTTTGTCCTCTGTATACAACACATGAGATAAGATTTCATCGAATTTTACAGATGATATGACAATCACTCCCGTCCCTGAGTAATGTTTTAAGATTCCCATCTGTATGTGTGTGTTGTGAACATAACTTGAAAACGAATGCAGCAGTTATTTTCGAACTAAGCCTATTCTGGTAACAGCGCGGCAGAACAATATGGCCGCCAAGATAAATTGTTGTGTTCTTCGGGTCTGTATGTATTGTGAACACAATATTAACAAATTCAGCTATCAACTTAACACTCTTCCATGCGTTAAGGCAGTGGTTGGGAATAAAATAATTTGACAATTAACCGATTTACTTACAATACAGCTTTTACTTCTTGCAATGAAATGATGTCATTGAAATCCATTGAATATCAGTGGAAAATATAAACACCATTGCATATTTAGAGATGGTAAAGCCTGCATATTGAAGCCTACAAAACACCAAAAACAAATGCATAGACTATGTTCAGAGTTTAATTGTAGGTTCCGCCTGGGAGTTCAATCACCAAAATGAAATAAACAAATGTGGCTGCCAGTTTTATAAAGTTTCTCTTAAAATAATTGAACGATTATCTTCAAAGTTAGCATTTACCTTCGTTCAACTTCTATCAGTCAGGTTCGCTTTCCACCAAATCATGAAACGAATATGGTGATAAACTATGGACCTTTACTCTCTGAAAAAGAAGATGTTTTTAAACCCAAGTAAGAATAGGTGGTTATTCCGCCGGGATTGTGAGCATATTTTGTTTCCAAATTAGCCTTTGGTGGGTGACCTGCTGGCTATACTCAGTCTGTTCTAGTAACGTTTGAATGGATGGTGGAATTCACATATATGATATTAATATAATGCCCATCTTATCCACACCACATGTTTAAATTACAATCGCAGACAAATATAACATTTCCAATTACTGAAAGCTTTTCCTTCAGTGAAGGAATGGGTTATATATTGAGCATGGGAATTAGGTTTGGCGAGTGTTACCCTTTGGGTTGGGGTTATAGGTCTCGAGAGGGCATCTGCGCTGAAAGGGCATAACTCGGTTAGAGGGGTTAGGGAGCTTATTCCATATTGAACACGTGCGAGAGTAATTAAGATCCCTTTATTGATTCTGGAAAATCATCAAATATGGTCAAGGCAAGTGTTTGCCTAAGCGCTGGTGGTCAAGTCCGGGCGAATCTAGGTTGGGGATTGCAAAGATCTACAGCTACATCATAAGGAGGACCCCCCTCAAATCCTCGGCAAACATTAACAACTTGTCATTTTGTAATTTGACCAAAGCGGTTCAGTCAAAATATTGTTCGTCAACAGGAAGAAATGTAAGCCTCGTGGACAGATGTAATACTATATCCCTCTTATGTGTTGCACAATTCCCAAGCCATGCGGTTGTAGTTTGCAGAGATATGCCTGTTATAGTTAACTTGTGAGGTCGAATGACACTGCCCTAGGTCGGTTTTCAGAGAGAGTTTAAAGTTAAATGGCGATTTGTCCATATTATCCATACCGATGGTTATGTTTTGAATGCTGATAAGACATTTGATCGCTTATACCGTATCATCTCTTCTGTCCAAACAATGTACTGATAATAATAGCTTCGCCGTCTATATGGTTACATGAGTTGCTTATACGAGTTAAGTCACGCAATGTAATAATGAAGAACATCATAAACCAGGCCTTGATTTACTGGTAAAACAAACACTATATATGTCCCTAAACTCCTATCTAACCACGGAAAAATGATGAGACTTGCAGGTAGGACCAAGCTTGATTCGATATTTGCGAGGAGTCTATCCCCGCACAGTGCCTACAAATTACTTCCATGGTCACGAGAGACTAGCCCTCTAGCCCTGGGCCTTTATACGCTCAGTCCCCCAGCAAGACGAGATTGGTTTTTCCACCATCACTGGACTCAAGCTTCCCTCAGGCACTAATCATGTAAATAGCACGAACAGTAATTACATACCTACTCCCTGCTAATCGTATGACTAAATTTACATACATGAATCCCAATCAGAATTTATTGTTTTTCTGGAGCCTATTCCAGACTTTCTATGTTATATTTATACATTGTTATGGACAAATTACTCACTCCGAGGAGACTTGAATATATTTAAGTATAAATCAGACAGACACGAAGATAGATGCATCTATGTACTGTTTATCTAACAAATATGTAGAATCAATAGGATATATATTTACATGTTTGTCAATGTACGTAACTATGGAAATGAATAAAAGATATTTCAATTAAGCCCATGTATATCAATTTTCAGTTTTCAATAACGGACTAGTAAAGGTTCGTTTAATTACTTCTTATTTTAACCGCCAAAAGTTTCGTGTTATTTGGAACTGGTAACATTATATTAACAGTTTTTAACTTTACTATAATGGTTTCAGATCCTAGTTGAAAACCAATATTCAATCAAGCAACTATAATTGGTATGAACACGTTGAATGTAACTTTGAGTCCGAGGCTATATCTATCTAAACAACAACACTAAGAAAACAAGTGACAGCTTATATCATTGCAGACATCATGCTATCAACATATATTCAGTGTAGACAGAGGCTGACCAGATCAGAGTTAGTTCTGGGTCCAACTATAGTCATTTAAACAAACTCTTACCATGTCTTCTCTGTGTCGCCTTAAAAGCTACACAATGTATTCTGTTTAATTTTAAGGGCTAAGGCTTGATGCCACATGCCCAAACACTCTATCACAGAAGTAGGAAGGACACAAGTCTTTGTAGCATATGGTCCTCGTCTGCCCTGGGATTTCCCTGCCACCACCCTTTGAGAGTAAACATACGAGTGGAACAGAACCAATATGCTTCCTATGGAATCTATAGGATTAATACGAAGAACAAAGATTATTACCTATTATAGAAGACATACAAGGAGATAAACTACAACATATGCACAAAGACACTGTCACGTCAATTTGTTAACGTCTTTAATAAAACAAATATACTCACAATGATAAGTTAAAGTCTGTAATGTTTTCAGTCATATTATAGCAACGGTTACCAGTAATGATGGGCGTGTCTGCATTCATCTCCCTCTCTCTTTTAAACCAATGCCAGTCGCAATGTAAACATATCCCGTGCACTTGTCGTATGGCTCCTGGTTTCGAAACGACCCGGGTTTCATCTAATTTGATTCTTCTAATGTTTAAAAACTCGAGACACCATCTCCACATTGGAATGCCCAGACCGTTTTCGTTAAAATTTTTGAGAAGCAGGTGACATGCACAATGTAATTCCAGAGAAATTCATTACTGTTGCAAGTTAGGAAAACTGGTTAAGTTGTATTGAACGTGATGTTACTTTTATCCAATGGTATACATGTCACGAATATGATGTCAAATAAAAGGCATTGTTTTAAGCCACTGTCCTTTTGCATAATAATCTATGTTGTTCAACTCAACCTGGTTTAATGTGTGTATGAAGACTAATAAATATGACAAAGATTGCAATAGATCCCACTAGCTAGTAATAATATAGATCATGAATTATGGTGGAGATTAAAGGGATGAATGATATGTTACGTAATTGCGTGCTTAAGGGTATTTCATTTATATAAAGGCGGTGTATTCCAACAATAATTTACGCAAATTACGCAGTACACTTTACCATAGTATTCTATATGTCTTTAACAACTTTTTAGAATACGCATATTTGTCTGCTCATGTAACTACACAAACTAGGATAATCATTGGATGAACAGGCATTTGAGGCCTTCTCTAATCGTGTAAACACAAACCAGACCGATGGAAATGGTAATAACACGTCATTGATTCTCCTAACAAGACGGAGATTAAGGTTTGTCGACAAACAATTAAAACCATATAGCTATCCCTTACATAGTATTCCAAATGGGCACTTTTTTCGTAGGTTGTCAGTAGACAGAACGCTGACATGGCTGGGTAAACGAAAGAGAACTCCGCTCAGCAGTTACCTTGTATTATTAACATCAGGAAAAAGTTACATGTTGGTCTTTATGTTAACAGCATATGCTTATTACTGCACTGCACGCAAAACAGCAACTTATTTACAAAAAACGCTTGTCGGGGTTTTCTATGAACCAGTTACACTCATAGTCTGAACGCTTATCGTGAGATTTGATCTATTGTGTCTCGTCTGGACCGTCGTCGTCTACCTTTTTCAGCACCCACCCTTCTATTATTTGGATCTAAGCCATGCTCATATATTACCATTCCTTACCAGCCTCTGTCAGCCTTGCTGCATCATTCGTAATGTAAATATTGTCCGTGCACGTGCCGCCTGTTGTGAGCTGGTTCTTTCATGTCGCACGAAGTCAACCTTTTGTGTCTAAATTGCTTGTTCCTTGCAGATATTGCCTCCCAATCGATTTGACTGAAAGGTATTAATGAGGTAGTGAGATCACTTAAGAATTGCCGTTACGATTACAACTGCATGCACCCAAGAAAGATTCGTATCCGTGATGAATGTAGTCTACCATCAAAGGAATCTAGGAATGCTAAGGCAATGTTTAATGTTTATGAATCGCACGAATGAGTCAGATAGTGTTATTAAAGGACAAACTCCGGATCACCCTAATTATTTAATCCTATAATCCTGTTATTGTGATTAACTGACATCAAGGTGCCGCCTGTTTAGGTTATCGTTCAGGCAAGATTTTGATATACAGTATGTGTTCTGAAAATAGGACTGTAGTAAATTTAGGATTGGTTCCGTCCTTACCATGGATAGGTTTCTAGGGGCTGGGAATCTGCAATCACTGTCACTGATCATGGGAACTATTTATTTTAAGAAGCACGAACACTGGTCAAGTTAATGCGTAATAACTCAAGGATCTCAAACAATGATAAAAAAACAGGGTTTAAAAGAAAATTAGTAAGAGCGATTTACCATATTCCATAATACGTCCCGTATGAATAGTTTAGTTGAACCCTGTGCGTCTCCCTCTCGATGTGGATGCAACAAAACCAGAAATGCATAGAGGCAGCCAAGCCTCTGATCCTTTATATTGTATCACCAACATTGAAAATGAGATTGTCTTGCCCCTTTGATGACATCTCGGTCCCCTTTTGATAACCCACTCTCTAACACACTATGTTGATCGTGCACCATTCGTAATTGGAGATATTCATTGCCCGTGCTGCTGTTTGCTGCCGGCGGATGCTTTGAGGATGCACGCACCCAAACTTTGATCACTAAATTGCTTCTTCCTGACAAATATTGCTGTGTAATCGCAGTAGGGTATCAATGGATCATTGCATATAGCTTGTCCAGCCCTGGGGCATCTAATGATTCTATAGGTGGTGACTGTGAGCTCCCAGTGCCCCGGTGTTCTATGGTCTATGGGACCCGAATATCGGATGGTTGGTGTCGTCTTGTTCTGTAAATATGCACCACGACCGTGGCTTTCGTTTCCTCTGATTGCATTGATACTTGGCATCGCTTGATGTCAGTGATGTCCTAGGCGGTTTCCTTCACATTGTCGGATTGCATGCCTTCATTTAAGTGATATCAGCTTAAGTACAACGTTCAACCTCAACAAACAATCCGATCAGTTCATAATATAAACTTCACCTTGTTTTTCAACATCTGCGTCAATATCAATATAGACCAGTACAACATAATGCAAGTAACATGATTCAGAAGGGCGGCACGTTGTGTATAATTTCAGATCAGATTTATCTGCTTTGCATTTGTTTCATTGGATTTTTTTTTGGTCTTGCTTGGAGGCATTTTACTTATCTTCTGTAATGTTGAGAATATGAAATAACGTTAAATTTTCCTGACGCTATAAATAGACGAGATTTCGGTTAATATTCACGAGAAGAAAATCTCTATTTCCTTAAATAACCACATCAGCGTTTCAATTAATTTGTTTCTATAACATCGCAAAGGTAGTTATGATCGTGGCAAAAGCATAATTAAACCCAGTTGAAAAGAGAATAATTATACAGAAATACTGCATATGTTTTGATTCCCACTGACAGTTTGTAATTATAACACTTCTGAGTTTTTTTTTGTACCATCTTTGAAACAGGTGTTCATGTGGCCTCGGAATAAGTTTTTCCTGTGGCAGCCCTCGGTTATTGAGTCTTCCATAATGAAAGTATCGCCATGTTTAAGAGAGGCTTAGCTCTTAATAGGAATATGTCGGAATATAACACACATGTCAGTAGCTGTCTTGGGGGGTACAAGTTACGTACAATGAAGCAAAAACCCTTCTAACGGATAACACGTTTCATATTGATACGGTTACTGAATTAACATTTTTAACGTTTCCAATTCATTTCTGTGTCCCGGCCATTTTGAAAACATATATGACTATTAAAGTAATATATGTCTCCCTTCGTCAAAGGGTTACTCTCTTGTTGTATCGGTTAAATGTATGTATGCAGCCATTGTGTGTATCGCATTGATATGACGGCGATGTTCTCCATCAAGAAAGGACACTATCACAGCCATACAATGATAAGTGTTTTGCTGTTTTGGAAAGTTAATCTTCCTCCAGAGCTAAGCACAGACAGCATGGTTACAATACTCGGGGGACACAATGCCCTTAACAAGAGAAATGAAAGCATCTGCTTTAGAATTTCAAACTCTTCGTGGAATTCATTGCAGAAAAATAATTTAGGTCATGTGGGCTATGTAAAGATAGACGTGAAGCAAGTATCCGAAAAATTAATGTAAGTTCCGCTGGACTATCGTACCACAATGGCAGCCAGAAATGTCATAGAATGGGGGTTAGTTTGTAGTACGAATGTCTGCAGCTCTTGGGCGTTATCAGTTGGCCTAGTTAACACTTGTCTATCGGGCATGATGTAAACTTCAGTGGTGGAGGCGCATATGTTATGTATAGCTAGAATATCAGTTAGTCAATGGAACCAAAAACTGGTGAACATTACAAGTGAACCCGACTGGTTTGCGTTAGACTGAAGACTTTTTAAAAAAAAAACGGACTGAAGAAAAACTGTATATTCAGCTTCTGGTTTACCACCAGTTTACAAATGGGTGTATACATTGAGTTAAAGAAAATGTCCCCAAATAAATTTATGTCATTGCGTACTTCTTGATATTCTTAAATTGAAGGAGCCCTTTACAGCATCAAAACACCCCGTAGAAACCAAACATACACATTAGCCTTCGGCAAAAAAGCAAGTACCACTTGGAAATCTCAGGACGGTGTGTAAATCTTCAAAGTTCCACCAGCTAACCCAAAATAACATGTGGTTGTATATAGTCTCTGGCTAGTCAATGACGGAACAGTGCCAAGTTTTCTCAACGACGTCAAACATAACACATTCCACTTAACTCTGCCTTTCTCTATTTGCATTGTTTAGACGTACTTCAGGACAAAAAAAAAACAAAGGGCAAAGACTTTTAGTAACGTGTGAATTTTAACCGAAATGGGACAGAAACACAATGCATTCCTTAAGCAAACGTCTCTGCTGAATTTTAGCACTTGTGGTAAAAACATGATATACCTCTCGGATGGGTGAGTTCGTAACTTTAAAATAGCGCGTACGTTAATTTAATACTTACTATACTTAATATCATAATTGATTTATATTAGTCTAACTTTGACTTATTGGTCAGATTGACAAAAATTCAAATTGGACTGCTGATTCAGTTTTGGATATTACGAAGAAAAATCATAAGGTATAAATAGGCTTAGAGATTGGACCAAATGAAATATTATTAACGTCCTGTTAAAAGAATAAAGCGACTACATGTTTATAAATCACTTATGTTAATTGTAGCACATACGTTCAGATAGGTTATACAGTATATATATACAGACAGGTAAAAAAAAAAAGGTGTGTTTCTTAATAATGTAATAAGGCCGTATAATATAAGTAATTGTTAAACGTTTTTTGTATAGACCTATAGCTGTGTATCCATGTAGCAGAAAGGGGATATGTTTGTGGGAAGTAACATAGCAGAAAGGTCTGAAGGTCCAAACGAGTGTGGCGAGGAAACGAGATAGTTTGAGTAAACACAACAGAGCAGTCCAGTTCCTTCCTAAAGACGTCATTATCGTTCACTGCACGCAGGTACAGTGGGTGGTAACAACTGGAAATAGCACAGAGAAACGATGATGCCTTATACTGAACATTCCAAAGATAAAACTGGCCATACAGATTTTTGCTTGAAAGCATTTAGCCTATCGCTGCTGAACTTATGGCAATGTTAAGTTACCGTTCATTTAATGGTGCAGCTTTACTTAGCCGATTAACGGGAGCTGTTTCATTTTATAAAATGATACTTGTCCATTTTTTTTAGCTGTTATCAAAATATGTAACAAGAAAAATTATCCACAGTATGTTGCTGCATTGAACAGATATGGGTTGAGATTTAATTGAGTAAGGATTTTAAAATATCACACAATTGCAACCTGTGACAAGGTTTGTTGACATCAGCTATACATTCTTCTCTCTTACTGTTCAGATATTATTCAGCGATCCGACTGTTTTTGTCCGGACGCCAAGACAAGATAACGATTCGAAATAACATTCAGTTACGGCAGCTCTTCAAAAATATCAAATTGTCAGGTTTTCATTATTATTGGTAAGAAAATGTTTCCGAGTCGTGACGGCTGAAGCCACTTGTGTTGACAAACTGAAGCGAATGCCATTCAACTGGAAGCCCCGCGGAGATGATCGAGTGCTGGATGCAATCTTACAGAATTTCTGTACAAGACACACAATTATCATATACCCCTAACTGCAGCCTGATGGAGTTTTGAGCCTTAACCCATAAATAGAGGAAATCCCCCAACGCTAGTTAATCCAATAAAATGTCATGGATTGCTCAAACTAACTGAATTTTCTTAAACTCTTAACTTTCAAACATTAGTTTTATATCACTTATATTAACGGACAGCTTAAACTTTAATATATTTGACTCTCAATACAACGATTGTTTAACTGTCATTTGGTAAAGTAGGGTATTTATTGATAATATAACCACACGAACACATCATTAACAAGGACAATCGCTTTTGAAACAAAAATGTTCTTATAATGTTGCTAAGTCGTTGGAGGGAGCTTTCTGTTGCCCTGGTGCTTTCTGAATTAAAAAGGAACAGGAAGCTGATTTATGTTTGTGATGTCTTTGTATTGTCCTGTGTTTGTCCTGTATCTTTTCTCTTTGTTGCCAGTGGTGTCGGGAGTGGTATCCTTCATCCAGTGGGCTGGTACGCAGACATGTGGGTGAAATAACCTTCAGTACGGCGTTAAACCCTAATCAAACAAACAGACAATCCCATAATGTTGCAACTGAGAATCTTCTTCTATATATGCCTTATACTACACTGCTATACTGAATCAGTAAAATCGTATAATCCAATTTATATTCTCTAATCTAAAACAGAGTTAACCAAGGAACATTCTGATGTATACGTTAGCTTTGCTTGAAGTAAAGCTTGGTGATCCAGTCATACGGCAAACAATCGCCACACGCTCAATAACTAGTATGGCATTTATCATCCTGTTATTGATTTCTACTAAAAACCATTTGCCTGACATAATCTCTCTCGACATGGTATAGGGTGTTGGGATATTATCTTCGTTCTACACAAATTAGACGCCATGTAGGGCCTACTGCTCATGGAATTCAACTCTACTGGGTATTTCATCAATGATCGGTGTTAAATGGATATTTAAAAAAAAAATCAGAAGCCTGTTACTCATTCCATATAATGTCACAATAATGAGTGATGGATTAAAACCAGTCAATGGTTGCAGTCAAACCTACAACAAATTATTTTAATCAAAAAAATATGTTGTGTCACATACCTTCCGTTTTGTTTAACCTCTAAGCAGTATTACAGTACGGTCTTGTATCCCTCCTGTGTATACCATCAAAATGATTTATAAGAGGGTGACGCCAAGGAATCTGGTGTACTGCTGAACACCAATTGGTGTGTCACTCGCAACACTATTAGTTTCAATACGTGTCGGTTGCCGAACATTTTTCTTCGTTTAACTTCGACATTGGAGCCCATAATAATTTCTGCTGAGTCAGTGTTGTCGGAAGTTGGAATTTGCTGGCCAGCGAGTAGTTGCTGCCCTCATCTTTATAATCTATTAAGTTATTTCCATAAAAACTAAGCAAACCCCCCCCCCCCCCCCAAAAAAAAAGAAGAAACTTGCACATTAGCGAATCAAATAATTAATGTTCAATGTTTAATTAATTTATATATGGACGGTGTTTGAGAAAAAAAACCCCAACCTGACCAGCTATAGCAGTTTGGTGTCACCAACTGCAGTTAAATGGGTATTGTTCTCTCTTTAATTAATGCTAAACTGGTATTGGTTCGGAAAAGGATTGGAACTGAAATTCGTCAACTTCGACTCTTGACACATTTGACGGGGTAACGAACCATAGAAGCTGTGATCTCTTATCAAGGCTGCCGTGGAATCCTGTGATGTATCTGTCCCTTTGGAATTCATACCGCCGGCGATAATTATCCGTCAAGATTGAATTGTGCATTCCTTTACTATGGGTCTGCGACGAGGAGTCATTTTATCGCCTTGACTATTTAAGGGGTTTAACTGGCAGCACAGTTGGTCATTTCACTGGACATCTCATCGACCATCTGCAGCCGTCATTCGCAGCGGATGCCGTCAATCCATTTCGTGTGTCACCCGGAAGCACCTACTGCAGTCCAATTCAATGAATGTGTACTGACAGAGTGTCTATTGAAGGATATTGGCTATCGTGCTGGTCCGTTAATATCCGTTTTTTGACCTGTCCTAAGTCACTCTATATAGTAATGTGCTATTAACTTAACTTATGGTAGTAAACTGTAATAAATGAGACTCATTTATTCGTATATTTTAGATAAGAAGTAATTAGCGATTGCTGTAAAATTGTATGTGATTTCACTTTTTCGTTTGGCAATGTATCAAGATCAAAATTCTGAGCTTCCATTGTTGTCTTTCACTTCATTTAAAGCGATACTCCGGGCTGCAATAACCCCTATATCAATTGAAAGGTTACCATTAAATA
>JAVFBX010048484.1:0-17365 GCA_034783855.1 Mopalia kennerleyi | reverse complement strand
TGTGATTGATGTATAGTCTCTTTATTAACACACTAAGTCACAGATGGTGGAGTAAATACTATACTGCACTTGAAGCTGCAGAGCCGGGTGCGGCTGAACTCACACCATGTAAATAGAACTGTACACATTCCACAGCAGAAACAGTCTCTTCGTCTAATTGTTGGACCATAAATCAGTTTACCCGAAGGCGTATTGTATTTGCTCAAATTAACACTTCGAGCCTTAGTAATTTTATCATAATAATTGCCAACCATTATTTCTGGGAATATTCTTAAAAGTCGAATATAATATAATGAACATTTCTTTTGCAGATATTTCAAGTATAGAGATTTCTGTTTTCGCCCCAGACTGAAGGCCTTATATAGTTTCGATACAATTGTGTCAGTTTTAGTACTTGATTTAACATTTGAGAGACACGTCTATCACTAAACTGCAGCTGGGCTTTTATACGGTCATTTATTATTCTAGTACTCAAACATTTGCTCAGTTGTATCTTTGTCTTATTACTGATTGGCGTATCTGGTTGGGTTCTTGTTTGAAAGAAGTATGCCTACTGGCTGAACGGACTTAAATACCATATAATTAGTTTGTACTGTCCAAAACAACCAGACAACCCCGTTTGTCGCGTGAACATACCGTGGGGCTATATAATCTTGTATTTCCAAAGATTTCACACTGACACGGGGATAACTAGGGATTTTAAAACCTATGGATCTATGTAACATGCCAAATATGAATTATTCTCTCCTCCATCAAAGTCTCTCATCGGCGATTTATTCCTATATACAGATCGAGAAGCATCGAATATAGACCACCCAGAACTCAAGTGGCTTTAAATTTTAACTTTCATATTTTTGGTTGTCTATACATTGACATTGTTTGTGTGAACCTTTTCCTCGCTCCCACAAAATGTTCACGGAAACCAGTTCTTGAAGCTAGGATAATTGTTCCGTTTGACTAGGGTATCTCGATAAACCATTCACAAAATAGTCCCAGAAATATACATCTGAAAACAGTGTTCTTCTTTCGTGTATTCATCAATAAAATCGACAGGTTTTATATTCCACTTTTAGTAGGCACGAAACGATATATTTCTCAGAATAAACTGTTTCATGTTTTAATTAAAGAAAATGGTAACTTTCTTTATCAGTAAAATGCAATATAGAGTTTCATTCAATGCTCTTAAAATGTTCTCTAAGTAGTATTGCTAAATTAATTGCCAGGCTATAACAAATAGATTTTTTTTACTGTTTTGGGTGTTATCATTCTCTTAACAGCTCTGTTCTGTTGTAGGTCTGTGTGATATACTTGAGCAGACAGACCACGAGAAGAATCATTTGCTCTTGATTCGATTAGCTTCAATCAATCAGATCTTAGACCCGTGTGTTTATAGGTATCATGGTCACCCATGCAGAAGATAAATCAGGTAGACTGTGTGACGTGTTAAAGAACTACTTCATCCACGTTCATTCTCAAGCTTCAGAGATCGTATCACAGAGTCTGCGTTATTTTAGGCGAACAGCGTTTGAAAAGAGCCTTTCATGCACCGTCTTACCTAGCAACGTGTCCTGAGTATGTGTGTACCTGACAACAAAACAATATAGTATAGAACTTTTCGCCGTCACAGGTTACACTGAATCATATGTCTGGAAGGGTCGTTATGGTAAGAACCTATACTGCTTATCAGACCAGTGCGCTTGTGTAACGAAGAGAGTGCGCTTCTTTTGTGTGTGAAAATAAAATCCACTTGTAAACGGAAAAAAATATTGCGGAAAACATGCCAAAATGTCAACCCAACATCTGTGTTTTAATTACAGTGTACACAAACTAAATATAGTTACAACGTATCCTGTATTTTTGGATACAACCGAATATCTGAGTCGCCATCTCCAGACATATGTCTCCTAACTAATTGAGGCGTACAGAAGTAATTACCAAATAATCTATTTTTCCTTTTTTTGTTCTTTTTTTTTTATCCGTATATCCACTGGTAACGTATGGATACATATAACAACACGTTGTCAGCCGCGTATACTTGCACAGAGAAAGGATTTTCCAATCGGGCGATGCAAACACAAAGTGAGTTTGACTCGAATAAATGTAGGTTAAGCTTTTAAAAGTGATGTTGGTATAGCGTTGGTCATGCAATCACACATTGAACTATTCATGCAATTGACGTGACGCCTGTATAAAATTTAACATCATTGAATAATTAAAAAAAGATGAAATACACCACACTAATACCATAATAATGACTACATACATCAACAAACAATTGATGGGAGTTACTTGCAGTGCATATTGTTTAATAGTTAGTGTTATAATAATAATAAGCTTTTTATTTCGGACTCTATCCATTGAAAAAAAGCAGAGGGTTACATGAGCTGGAGACAAAATCGTGTGGCATCAAAAGCCCACCATACTCTATAAGCTGACCAAATGTGGATCTAGCAATAAAAGATAGCCTCAGGAAACTACTTTCACAGACGCCAAGAGTTTTTTTTTGTTTTTGCTCTTTGAAAAACACAAATGTAATATGAACTTATGTGAATCGAGTTTTAAATTATTATGATTATTATTGACCTTATTTACTCAGCTATAATCAGAATAAGGAAGCAATTACCATGGCTTCAGATTAAGCAGAGTAATTGTGAACAAGTATCGTAGTGATAAAATCAGCCACAGTTCTTAGGTTGTATTGACCATTCAAATGTCGTTCTCTCGGTCATTATTGCTCGTTCAACAATATGTTTATAGATCTGTACCATAATTCGGATAGACAAAATCTGTATTTGAATGCTTTATTTTTTTTTTATTAGATTCATGTTTTTTTAAAGAAAATGTTTTAATTCATATATTGTTTTATTTATTCCGACAATGTTAACATTCCGAGTCTTGATATACCAATAATGCGCAGACAAAATGTCAATTAAGCGTAAACTGGCCGCTTTGTCAAATAAAATTAAAGCAATTCTGAATCATTCTGTTTTCTTGGAATCAACATTTGACTAATAAGTTGTCCGAGAGCATAATAGATCATTAAACAGGGGGCTGGTATACAAACACATTCCATGATAAACCTCCAAGGTAGTCAAAAAAATCCTTTCCTTTCAATTTAATTTATAATTAAACTCGTATGATTAGGTCTTGTATTTTCGACCACTGGTTGTTAGAGTGATAAGCTGTACCCAGTGTGTGCCCTCCAGGGATACAGTGATATTGTTGATGTATGTGTGTTCCGTCTGGGAGAAAAGAAAAACGATTCCCTTGGGTAAGGGTGTGTAAGATTGACCTATCACCACCTACATGTGCAATTGTGTTCAATTGGAAACACCTGTAGTCTACATACATTGGGAGGTCCCGAGTGAGTATGACTCGTGTAACACGTTAAGAACAACTCACCATGCACCCGATTCCAGCTTCCGGCAGATATACGAAATGGCTCCTCCTACAGCTGATTATACTGTCACATTGCTTTCGTTACAGTAGAATGGTATAGCTGCAAAGATAGAGCTCTAAGCTGTTCGTTTGAGTGAACAAGTGGGTTCAGTGAATGAGATTAGTAAAATAACCTGAAATCTGTGAATGAAGAACGGAGCGGAGGCGACTGAAGGCGATGGGTATATTAGAATCTTTATGTATTGGTGCAGTTAACTATCAACTGCTGAATCTACGAAACTGATCGACACCCCACACGTCCGACAGCCCACAAGTCCGACACCCCACAAGTCCGACATTCCCGACACGTCTGATCACCTGTAGTCCGACACGATTGGCTAGCCCACAAGTCCGACAGCCCACTAGTCCGACATCCCACAAGTCCGACAACACACTAGTCCGACACAGAGGGACTCGCCACAAGTCCGACAGCTCCCTATTCCCACATCCCACAAGTCCGACAGCCTATATACAGACACCATGACTAACAATATCGGCCATGCTCATTATATGTAAACGGAATTACTATAATAAATTATAAATTCAATATAATGTGAATAGTTTTGTATAATGGTAAACCTTTTATCAACCATAAAGTTAAGTATAATACAAAATAAACTTCAGTATTTAATGATTTATTCCAATTGACACTTCCTTGAGTCTTAGACAATGAGACAAAAGTGTATAATAGTATTGTTCACTACACTATAATGAATTATGAAGTTTTAAAATCAAGGATGTCAGTCTTTTTAGGCTGTCGGACTTGTGGGGTGTCGGACTTTTGGGATGTCGGACTAGTGGGCTGTCGGACTTGTGGGGTGTCGGACTAGTGGGCTGTCGGACTTGTGGGATGTCGGACTTGTGGGGTGTCGGACTTGTGGGGTGTCGAACTTGTGGGATGTCGGACTTGCGGACGCCTCCCGTCAAAACGGTCACAAACCAAAACGGGCAAGGACGCATTAGCTTCTGGTATGTAAAGGTTGGGCAGTTTAGCCTTAAAAGTGGGGCTGTTTTGACTCCTATCTGTTTGGACTTTACGGTTTGGGACTGTTTTGACATGTATTCGTTAAAAAAACAGCCGTCCGTTGTGTTACACTAAACCGCTAAGCCCCTGTCCTAGGCAGCGAATCACGCGAAAATGCTAGCGATTCATACTGTATAGGGCAAGGGAGATAATTTGTGATAAGTATCAATAATACAATACAATTATTTTCTTCCTGCTGTGGAATGTTTATTGTTTTATTCTCTTAAAAACACATTTCGATAATTTAAAAAAAGGAAAATAGTGCCATATTCGAACAGAATCGTGTCAAAGTGACGCACTTATATTATTACATACACTGTATATATGCGAGTTTGGGGTGGAGTGGCTGGAAGTTAGGTAGGAGCCTCTTCATGATCTCAAAGACGACTTTTTCGCTGAATTAAATCCAAGATCCTTTAGACCTCAGAACAGTTATAATTTATATGCAAAGGCCTAGGATCAGATGCTCTACGAAAACAGCATTATAGTCCGGTTATATTGTCAGCTTGTCTTAAAAATGTATGAAGACTAGATGCAAGCTGGACTCTTACATACCAGATAAAGCAGCCTATGTTGGACAACAAAACTATAACACAAATATTTATTATTTGGCTGTAAAGATAAATTGTTGCCTCTGAAAAGGAAACCAAACAGAAGCGTTTAGAAAAAGAAACCTATTGGATTAAAATTCTTCAAATTTTATATCCACTGCATGGGCCCTGGATTTTAACTTGAAACCAGATACAGTGTATATAAAAGGACATACTTCCTTTTGTATTCCAATATGCCTAACCTATGGCAAGCCGTTTTATCACTTCTATCTTTATTATACATGTGTTGAATTATTTTTCACACATGTAAAATAGGTGAATTATTTTACATATGTGGAAACTGACTTTATTTTACATATGTGAAAAAGATTTCCACACATGTGAAAAATAATTTTACAATGTAACAAAGTTTTCCGCATATGTAAAAAGGAATTTGGCATATGTTGAAAAAAGTTCACATATTTGAAAAAGAAATTCACATACTAGTATGTAAAATAAATATGTGTTTTCCATATGTTGAAAAGAATTCAAAATAAGTGAAAAGGAATTCGACAATGACGTTAATTTTACATTAGTGGAAATCTATTTCACTGATGTACAATGAAAAGATGATTGGAACTCTTTTGATTGTTTGATTGTGGTTTAACGTCGTGCTCAAGATTATTTCACTTATATGACGACGGACTGTCCACTTCACACTGTTCCTTGTCCTATATGGTGGAAAACCAAGAGGAAACCTCGTAAAACCCACCCCCGCGATTGCCGGAGCCACATCTTGTGACTCACTCCTGAGGGTCGACAGACGTTAGAAAGCGCACTCGCTAACCACTACGCCACGGCCGCGGGCCAGGCACTCTTTTGAAGATATGTGGAATAAAAGCATCAAAGACATCAATTACAGATTCTCTCTGACAGCCACTATATTTGGTGACAATCAATTTACTCCAAAACTACAATCTGATCCATCCTCTTTGTTTCGCAAAACTTTTGTTGTTTCTGGCGAGGAATGAATCAGGGACATTACATTTTTTTCATAATCCAACAATTGCGAGCGATTCCGTGGTGAGCATACTCCATTACAACAGGACTTAAAAAAAAAATAGTGTGTCAAACTCTCACACAGCAGACGTTTGTCACCGCCTAAATTTGAAAGTAGACTGGCCCGGAAGTTTTATTACGTCACTCTCGGACGAGTCTACTTTCAAATTTAGGAGGTTGCAAGTAGACTCGCGAGTATGATAAAGATGAAGGGCCGCTATGACTGAGATTTGACGTTAGTCTGTATGTATATGCATATATGAAATCTCAGTTATATCAGGACTAGGTTAATATATATATACAAATATAGGTGAATAGAATACTTTGGTCAGTTAAACGTTAAAATACACGTCTTGAGTATTTACATGGAGTGTCAACCAACCACGTTATAATTACATTACATCTTGGTATAACTATAGATAATTTAAAAAATATCTGACCTTGACTCAAAGACATTCACATGTGATGACATCAGTATAGCTACTATGACAAACTTTTAATTTTAAAAAGATTTAAGAACGGCCTGTGGTAACCTGCATGAGATTATTAATTTGAGAAACCAACCCTTCCATTATGCATGACACAACAGAACTGTACTAAAATTACTTTTATTCTTTACTGGCTTTTACCCTAATTAATAGCGGGGCGTCTTGTTTTTATAGCACGGGTTCTTGAAGCAAAAATATTTCCCCATATTTACCAGAGTCTGAGTCATCCCTATAGCATTATTAGAAGTAGTTGTTAAGATATCAGATATCAGTTTTAGGCAATATGTTTAAAGGAGAAGACTACCCAAAAACCGTGTTTTCTACATAAGTAAAACATTTTCTGTCAAATGCAATACGAAAATGCTGATGTTCCTAACCCGATGATCCATTAAAGAGGAACACCGGAACCACTTGACTCATCGAATCCTGTGTATAGCAGACTTCACTGATCTAACATTGGATAGTTCAAAACTGGTTGACCAACCAGGATGCAGGAAAACAGAACAGAATTTGATGACTCAACTGGTGCTTGTGATCCTCTTTAATGGATTATAACCAGAGTTACGATTAGGTTATGAAACTGGTAATTAATGTATTGTATTACACACACAAAGTTTTACTTATTTATAGATTATGGTTTTGGGGTGGTATTCTCCTTTAGGATAGCCATTACAGAGAATCTTATTAAATTAATCTCCTCTTTCAACAATTTAGCACTACTTAGTAGTTCAAAAGTTAGATGGTACTTGATGGTTACAAAATGATCGCACACATTCAAACTATGGAGGACATCAGTTGCCGCTGTATTTGATATTACTAAAGGAAGTTTTGAGGGTTTTCATATATTGTCTTAATTGAAGCTTTGAATTTATTCCATGTGTGATATTAATTGCATCAGGGTGTGGTTTTTGTTGTTGTTTTGTTTGTTCTTTAGAGAGTTTCCTTTTCCCCCTTTTAACAATGCGTTAACTCGTTCATTCCTACATTGCACTGCTGCTGTCCCGTTAAATATAGCGCTCATGGGTCCCAGGCCTGAGCCCTATTAAATATACCGCTCACGGAGTCCCAGGCCTGAGCCCCATTAACTGTATCGCTCACGGAGTCTCAGGCCTGAGCACCTATTAAATATACTGCTCACGGAGTCCCAGGCCTGAGCCCCATTAACTGTATCGCTCACGGAGTCTCAGGCGTGAGCCCTATTAAATATACCGCTCAACGGAGTTCCAGGCCTGAGCCCATTAACTGTATCGCTCACGGAGTTCCAGGCCTGGGCCCTATTAAATGTATCGCTCATGGGTTCCAGATCTGAACTCCTTCTTTTCACGGGGTAATACAATTTGTGTGTTTTGTTTTTTTGGTCAACGTCAAAGCCTGTGGTGGAGCATATTTTTCAAAGAATTGGCACTGCAAAGTGTAATAAAATTATCTTATTTCCATTAATAATAAGTGCGGAGATTAAATTATTTATCTCGTTATTATTGCTTATTTGAATGAAAGATAGTTTTAATTAACTAAAATAAAAATAACATGTACTTTCAATTGGTAAAATAATTTGTATTTTCAAAATAATAATGATTTATGAAAGTTACAAGTGTGATACATAGAGATATGGATAACAAGTATGAGTATCAAGTAAAATGGCACCATTTCATCAGGCATCATGCATTTTTTTTTCCAAACAGCGGCAGGGGGAAACCCTCTTCCCGAACCATCCCACCGCTCAAGCACAAGTGCCCTCGGCTGAAGCTTTGCTTTAAAATGTCCAGCCCTTGCACATTATTCCACAGCCCCCCACACCCATTTCTGGAATCTACAGGATAAACCAGTACGACCAAAGTCACATTAACATTGGACTACATGTAAACATTCATGTTTCTATTAAAATTACTTTGAATTGTACACCACTTGATATTTAAAGTGATGCTCCTCTCTGCAATAACATGCACATAGGTAAAACGGGAATCATTTCTTATGTTGAATTATGCTCTCTAATTTTCTAATCATCTATAACCATTTTATAATTGGATCTTAAACAGTGGGTAATGCTTAAACTAGTCAAATTCATGCACGTGGCCATGTCTTGCTACTTCAATCATTAAACAGAAGAGCTCCACAGGGACAGCGTGCAACCATTCGCACATCAAATAGCCATTCTAGCCAGAGTTTTAAATGGCAAATCTATAATTCCACAGAGCAAAAATCGGTTTAAATTCACAATGCCATAATGTTTTATTAACCCATAACACACACGAGTGCAAGTCGCGTGACGTCATGAACAGGATTGGCCACGCCCATAATGACAGCTACCAGTTATCATAGGTAGGTATATATTTGTTACCCTCAGGTGATTTTATAAAACGAAGAAACGAAAAGTCGATACCATATTTAAATATGTTTTAATGGCAACCCTTTAAGTGATATAGGGGTTATTGCAGCCAGGAGCATCGCTTTAAGTAGGCCTATATAGTTCACGGAATTAGCGTTATAGCGTGGAGACATTGCACGTGTATAGCCTTATGCCTTTCAATATGAACGTAGCATAATCATACTCATCTTCCCCAGGCAAGGCGGAAAAGAAGATCGTCGCATTAAGCCTCTCTTCCTTTCCTACCTTGTCTTCATAGACGGAAAACCCGAAGTTACCTAGTCTACCACAGCTACTTTCGGATGACCTCACTTTACCCCACCTAGGCGTTATAAACACAGTATGACAAGTAGGTTGTACATTTACTATACACGCACCAGCTTAATCCCATCATTAAGGTACTAGTATAGCAGAAGGAGTAACAACTCACTGATCGGGTCAGGTGACTGTGCTGTACTATCCCGTTGAACAAATTTGATTGCCAGCCCATTTGCTTTGATGTTCAATGATTTGCATATTAGAGCAAAAGCTGAAGTTATTACTAGAAAGTGCACAACATGCGGTCTTTTGGAAGACGAGTTTCACTTTATGCTAGTTTGTCCACTTTATGACGCTTATCGTAAACGGCTACTGCCGCCTTATTATTGGAAACTCCCTAACACTGCAAAATTGTACTCGTTATTGATGACTGATAGTGTTTTCCTATTACTCAATACCTCGCTGTTCATTATGAAGGCGTTGAAACTACACGAGGAACTAAATTTTTGTTTCTAGTTTCTCACCACAACCACCTGTCTGCAATGTTGTGTATAAATTTGTATACATGCTCAAAAACCGATGGGCTTGTTGTAATAAAATCATTCATATTGTTTCTAACTTGGATGATATATTACATTTGATGGTCTTACAGTGCCACGGTGACACGGTTTGAGTAAAATCGGCTATTTGAAAACTGAAAATTTGACATATTTAATTAACATGCCGAAATGTTTGTTATTTGTTAAAGTATACACCATTTACCCTCGGAGCTAATCGAAACACCCTTTGAACCAGCCTGATTAGTGTGAAAAGGATTACCACACCCCACATTATTTTGTTTGTTCGACATTAGATAGTAAGTGTTAAGAGTTCAACACTTAATCAAATATACACGACGGGGGCTTACTCGCCTTGGCCATAAAACGAATAAACATCTCGTAAACCATGTGTGCGCATGCGTGAATCAAGCTAATGAGCGAAAATCATGTTCAGTTAAGTGTATAGAATCCAGCTTTGAGGCCTCTGGCGGCATTGATCATTGCACACTTTGAAGTGACAGAGTTGTTACTTCTTCTGCTATCTCTCCATGGTTCCATAAACGAGCCCGTGCATCACCACAGATACGTTAATTGACAGAGGCGCCACGCTTGTATACGTTGTCGACTTTGATTTGTAACCGCATTTCTGATTGGCTGCTTGTTTCTACAATACACAATGCAATAAACCTGTAACTATATCATGTATGAGTCAACTAACTCAAAAACCTCTCCAGATATGGGCTTTTGAGTCTGAAATAAAGAATAATTGTCCAATTAAACTTCTGAAACGTTTTCACCACGAATTGCAGCAAGGTAGAAATATGAAAGTCTCGTCTTACGCATCCTTGCAATGTGAAGATGAGTCATACAATAGACCAGCATAGCACTGGAGGAACATTACTTCTTTTTCTTTTCTGACAAATAGGTAAAATACCATTAAAGGGAAAGTCAACTGTTTTTCGACCTAAACTTATTATTTTTATTGCATATTTTCAAAGACAAACATCAGTATTGCACTTGCATTTGAGTAAGCATAGCTGTTAATTAGTTAATTAAACAGGCGGGACTGACGTCATTTTTCGAAAAACACGGTCGGTCACCAGTGGGTAACAGCCATGACTAGATGATATAACTACCGTGGTTTGGAACGTTGACGTCAGCTCTGCTTTTTAAATTGACTAATTAACGGCTATGCTAATTCGAACGCAAGTGGAATGCAGATGGTTGGCTTTGAAAATATACAATAAAAATAATAAGTTTAGGTCGAAAAACAGTTGTCATTCCCTTTAAGTATGAATTCAAACCCCAATCAAACAAACAAACAAACCCTTCTTTGGATGATCTTCAGACCTTATATGGTTTACAAATCAAGCATAGTACAACTTTAAATGTCGACAAGTATTTAGAAAATCTTATTTTCATCTAGCAAAACTTGTTTTGAAAACTTGTCGAAATGTTGTTTTTGTGATAAAACTTGTTTTAAAAGTTTGAAAATATAATTCATTTGACTAGTCAGAAACGTTATGTTGAGGCATATGGAGAATATGCCCAGTATTGAAGTGATGCTATGCAAGTTTGACATAATGGTATTAGAAATGGCATACTGAAGTTCTGAAAGATTCATTAAAGATCCATTGGTTAACGAGAAGCGTGATAATCATAACATGAGACCACTGTAATAGCAGGTGCTTGCCTTTATGGCTGACTCATCTAAACAGCCTCAGGGAACCCTTGGACTCCGGTTACTTTGTGACTTTGACAGTTAACCTTCTAGCAGTCTGGTTCAAATGGTTGTCTTTGAAGGTCTGTAAGGGAGGTAAAAGGTTCTCTGTCATCCCAATAGTCTGGATAGTGGCTCTTTTCAATCAAGTCCTACACATTTATTCATTGTGACGTGACTACAAAAGCCATGCTTCTGGAAAGGTTTGGCATCTGAGGACCGCCTGCAATGCCCCCCTTTTTGACATTTGGACTCTCCCATTGAACAGACTGTAAGTGAAACAATGAATGAGCCCTAAGATGTACCATTCTCTATGAGGTGTGTTAATGTTTAATCCTAGGTGCTGCTCTGGGTCCATTGTTAACGGGAATCATTTCCAGCAAAAACTGGGAGAATGTTTTCTACATGCTCATTGCTTCAGACATCCTGGCATTACTGGTAAGTTAACGTTGCTACGTTAAGGGATGGATTTGGGGGGGGGGGGGCTTGGATGTTTATCTGAAGTACGTATTCAATCACTAATGAAACAAACAATGCAATGCAAATATGTCAATGTGAACAGTAAAAGTGTCAGCCATGTACAATGATCAATCTATTAATCTTCAACCTTTGGGCTGGCTCTTCATCACATATGAAAAACGCCTTTTACATGTCTTTAACACCAATCGTTATAACAAAATGGCACTGATTCACATAGCTAGCCAACACAACTATGATTAACTCGGGTATACATGTTGATTGTGACTCTCCTATTAGCTTAAAGCTCTTTTTTTATTTTTTCAGCTACTGTCTCGTTTGGTTTGGAGAGATATCAAGATGTTACATGGGCGCATATTTGGAAGATCTTAAATTATCAAAACTTCCAGAAAATTCTGTCATGAGATTGTTTTTTTATTGAGATAGCTCCCTATGATATTTTTTGTATTTTATATTTTTTAATTCTTGCTGACAAATGTATGTATATTATGATGAGATTTCCCTAAAACATAACTGTATAATTTGTTTTTATTCTATACACATTAT
Organism: Mopalia kennerleyi; assembly: GCA_034783855.1. Classification (NCBI taxonomy): domain Eukaryota; kingdom Metazoa; phylum Mollusca; class Polyplacophora; order Chitonida; family Mopaliidae; genus Mopalia; species Mopalia kennerleyi. Next base: position 4,921 of record JAVFBX010048484.1, on the reverse strand, counting down.
GTGATAAAATGGACTTTTTAAGAAATCCATTTATTGCTTATTATTTTTCTCTCCTAACAGGTACATTTGTGAATAGGTTGTCATTAAAATGGTAAATTTAATCAATTTTTATTTTCATCTTTTAGAGATTGTTATCTTTTAGGAAATTGTTTTAGACCACATTTTGTTCTTTTGATCTGTGAAAAAAAGATCACGTATCAACAAACAAATTAAAAGGGCTTATTTTTTTTTATTGCTACTACTTTAACAGGTTTCCACCTGAACAAATTGTATTTGACTTTACTTATGTCAAATTGTCTTCATCAGCTGCCAGTCACAGGATTTTGTAGATAAAGACATACTTGTAGTCCAGTAGACCAAAATCACAACTCCAGGAAATGACAATATATGCATGTTAAGTTTCTATATTTCGGTTTATTAAACCATCATCATTTTCCTGATGATGGTTTAATAAACCGAAATACAGAAACTTAACATGCATATATTTTCGTTTCTCGAAGTTGTGGTTTTGGTCTACTATGTCAAATTATTCAGTGGGAATCACAGTATATGTAGTCCAGTGATGAGTTGATCCTGTGTAATCAGTTGCCTTGTTTTGGTGGTGATTAATATATCCAATAACGCCAGTTAATACATAAAATGTCCATCACCTTTATGGACTTTTAAGCTAAATGGTTTTTTATTTTTTATTACAAACAGATTGGGAATAGCTTTAAGATTTTTTTTTTATTTTGAAAATGTTTGTTCTTTTACAGTATTTTGACCAGGTTGTTGGATACTGTTATACTAAATGAGATTTGACTTTATTTGACTTTAATTCTTAAATTGTCTTATGTGAATTATTATATTATACTCCAAAATCCATTCCTACTTTTCAGTAGACATACTCCATCTATTATACTCTTTTGTTTAAGCATTCCTTTGTTGATGTTCCCTGGCTAATGGCAGTATTTCTGTCGCATGATTAGGCTGTCAGTTGTGTGTGGATGGACGTTGTCCAGTATAAACATATCAAACTATGGTTTTGTTGCTTTTAAGTTAGGAAATACACTGCCATTATGTCAGTAAAAATCAATCAATCCTATACATTGTTTATAGCAAACATCCAAGGGTTAGAATTGTTGAGAAGAAGGTAACTGGGAACATAAAGGCTGACTATTTGTTTGTATCATGTTGTATGTATTTAGCCATTACATTATTTAAAGTTTGTATCGCGTAATAATAGAGTTAAATCCTATTAAAACCATCCTATTTTTGCCAGAAAAGATTATTAAGCACTATTAGCCAAAATAGTGCATATTCATTGTCTCTAATATGATAAAATTGTCACAAATGTATTTAGCATTATATTCTATATTTTATTGACTTATTTTCTATTTTATGCCACAATTCTCGATTTTCTATATTGTGATATTCAATCTTTGATTTATTTACAAAAATTGTCTTTGAACAATCATTTAAAATCATTTAGAAAGATGATCTACAGAGAGAGACAACAAGTCCCCTCTAGTATTTCCAGGTCTACATTTGCTTGATACGGGACTTGTAAATGACTTTATATCTTTATAAAATAATGCTTTACTTTTAGTGCGGGTTAGAAAATATATAGACAGTTATGAGGCATAACTTGTTTCTAACTTTTAATATTTGCAGTGAATTTATTATTTTAGATGATGAAAATCTGATTTTATTTTACCCATCAAATCAGCTATGATACTGTGTCACTTCACACAAACAGTCTTAACTTGATTGTTAAATTTTTTTTTTTTAACAAGAGTATGGTCCGGTCTTATCTAATCAGAGTATGGTATGGTCCTAACCAATCAGAGTATGGTATGGTCTTAACCAATCAGAGTATGGTATGGTCTTAACCAATCAGAGTATGGTATGGTCTTAACCAATCAGAGTATGGTACGGTGTCAAGACGACATTATGAGACTTTGGGAACACGACATGTGACATCAAATTGGATTATTCAGCAAGTGTTTTCATGGAGTAGCTCAAGGGTTTGGTTTTTCAATACATTAAATACAACCTAGGCATGAGTTTTACACACTATACTTTACACCGTTCTATAATTAAACATAGTTAGTGTTCATGACAATAATTTTAAAGAGTTTCCAGTTTTAAAGTTACAAGTAAGGTACAGCCCTTTGCTTTGTTTCCTTTGCAATGTATAATATTCAAAGTTAAAGAAAAAGAAAATTCATAAGTACATGTAGCATTATTTCATGACGGCATGTCATTATGTTCTGGTAACTTCATAATTGGAAGCTGTTAGATCTTTAATTTTGACATTCTCAAATTATAATTGTACAATTGATGCATAGTAAAATAACATTTAGTTTTAGCATTGTGTTTTCTTGTCTGTACAAATTTTCGTCGTAAGTTTAGCATATCATTATCCTCTGGTCACGAAGATGGTTGGAGTAAGCTTCAAGTTGCCTTTGTGGTGTTCTCAGAGCTAAGTGGTAGCACGAAGTGTGTTTGTTGTGGCCCCTTTGTTCCATGCCATGGCTTTTTGCCTGTGTTTTCATTGTTTGTTGGCCCTCTGGCTAAGGGCAGTTTGTTTGACACTGCTGTCATTACTTAGCACAGGACGGAAATTAACTTTCCAATGGGAAAACTTCACATCTTGGTTGTGTTTGTGTCAATTATTGTTGGAATACACTGCCATCAGGTACATGGAAGTCAAATACCCTTAAGCACAGCGTAAAACACCAATCAATCATTGATTATTGTCATTGAGGTGGTTGCCTACATTTACTGAGATGATATGTCTTTATATATTAGTTTTCAGTAACAAGAATTTAACAAAGTGTCTGGGTAGGTACATGAAGGTAGGGATTATTTTTTTTATTTTTTAAAATTCTTTTTGTCTGTTAACTTATAACATAAAAGCCACTTTTGTTTGAAATATTGCCATCAGGGCGTTTTACCAGAAAAAATACCAGAAGTTTTAAAAAATTTATTTTAGGCCTTGCTGTAGGTATTTTCCTTTATTTAAGGGTAATGTATTCAATGATAAAACAACATTATGGCATTCTTTTTTGGCGAGGAGGTTGCCCCTTTTCTAATTCATCAAAAGTATGTCCTTATTTTCTTCACAACAGCAATTTAAAAAAAATGCCAACCGATCTTTTTTTTTTACCTTGAATTCTCTGGGTACATGTAGGTAGGGTTATGGGAAACAAATAAATTATTATTTATGGCCTGAGTGTAACAATCTTTAGCAGAGCATAGACATCCATACAAATATATGCCCTGGTTACTTGATGATCATCATACAATATCATACATGTTCTAACAATAAATGTCTTGGTCTCACAAAAACAATGTATAGAAACATGTAAGTGGGTGTTCCTAAAACTGTGTTTTGTGGTTAAAACAGGTTGTTGTAAATAGTCTCAATCCATACTTTGTTGGAAGGGGCTCTCTGGGCTAAGGGGCAACGTAACACTTTAAGTAGTTAGCATGGCTTTCGACATATACATTATATCAACTAGCCTACCCTGTGTAGTTTGGAATATTTTGTTCACACTATTTATGGGGAATACTCAAATACACCAAACCTGTGAAATACTACACAAAGAAAAGATATTCAAATACTCAATGCTATTAGTGATTTTTTACACTTCAGTGTATTTGTCTCTCGTTACTGTATAAGTGAAGCGAACTTTTGTCTCTTTGTAAGTTTTACAATCCATGTTGATGTGATATATTTTTGGGCCATTTTCTCCAAAAGAACATTTTAATGATTATGCGATCAGACTCCAGTTAGTTTTATTTTAAGCGAAGACTTTGATGCAATTGTTTCTTCAATTAAAGTTTTAAATTTGAAAGCACTATGCTCCAAAATATTGTTTAGTTGAGAAATGTGAATTGATTAAACATTTATTTTGATGTCAGTCTTGTAGTGTTTGTTTTTTTTTTAGGGGGGGGGGGGCGGGGGCTTAACCTTGGGTGCCATCATCAGGACACTTGTGGATTGTAGGCAGTGCTCTTGAGCTAAGGGACAACTAGAACCAGATCTTGGTGTTCATGTAATAAGGGACAACAGGAACAAGATTCTGGTGCTCCTGTTTTAAGGAACAACTGAAACCAGATCTTGGGTGTTTTACCAAGTGGAACATGATTATGGTGCTAAAGTTCTAAGGAACATCTAGAACCAGATCTTGGTTTTCTTGAACAAAGGGACAACTGGAACCAGATCTTGGTGTTCATATACTAAGGAACAACTGGAACCAGATCATGGTGCTCTTGAGCTAATGGACAACAGGAACAAGATCCCGGTGCTTATGTGCTAAGGGAAAAATATAACCAGATCTTGGTGTTCATGTGCTAAGGAACAACTGGAACAAGATTCTGGTGTTCATGTAGGCCTACTTAGGGATAACTAGAACCAGATATTGATGTTCATGTGCTAAGGGACAACGAGTACCAGATCCTGCTGATCATTTGCTAAAGGACAACTGGAACCAGATTTTGGTGTTCATGTTTTAAAGGACAACTAGAGCTAGATATTGGTGTTCATGTACTAAGGAACAACTAGAACCATACATTGATGTCCATGTGCTAAGGGACAACTGGAAATGATGCTGGTGCTCTTGAGCTAATGTACAACTAGAACCCGATCCTGGTGCTCTTGAGCTAAGGGACAGCTAGAACCAGATCTAGGGTGTCCATGTATTAATGGACAACTAGACCAAGATCGTGGTGATAATGTTCTAAGTAACAACTGGAAAAAGATCCTGGTGTTGATGTGCTAAGGGATACTGGAGGCATCTTTTTGCTTATTTTTAGCCCACAGCTATTCTCATCACTCTCCGTGGTCCGTCTGTCTGTCCGTCCGTCCGTCTGTCCGTCCCATAACAATTCTTGTTATCAGTATATTTCAGGAACTACTACTCCGATAACTTTC
>JAVFBX010048374.1:0-17365 GCA_034783855.1 Mopalia kennerleyi | reverse complement strand
GCTTGCTTGATGTGGGTTTTTTATATACAAATCCGCGGAGTACTTTGGTTGATTTCCACGCATGTGCGTTCAAAACACCCGGCGAACATAACACGTTTTCGTGTAATATTATTGCTGCATATCACGTCCGAGATAACTGTACCGGTACGGAAAGTGTCGAAGGATCGACATGGCGTCGGGAGATGTGCTGTGTCCGGGACTAGCTTGGTCAAACAATTTGTACAGTGCGGTGGGGTTAATGGAATTATCGCTGTCAGATGGGACGTGCAGGAGATTATCAGGAGACAATCGTTATGGCTTCTAGACACCATCTTTCTTTCTTGTGGCGATGAATAGGTCGGTCAGATTTAAGTCAGCTCTTGTTTATTTTACCACAACAAGCACTGTTTATTCATTTAAATTGTTCATAAGTGTTACAATTCAGTTGCAGAATTACCCAGGAGACATAATTTACCTTAATGAAAATTACTGAGTAAATGAATTTCCTGTACCTAGGATTGCGAAAAACTATCAAGTACAATGCGCATAATATATATTTTGTTTTAGAAGATCTCTCGAGTATTTGTGATGCATCATATTTGTTAAATAGCTATTGGCGCAAAGATGTGTAATATAAATCTCATTAACCTGTGAGTATCAAGAATACCGGTGAGAGAATCCATCATTCATTAGTGTTGAGGTTGACGTTAATGTGACATTCCCAAAAGCTTTACAGCTGTTGATGCTTTTTAATCAAGAAAAAATATTTTTTTCTCAGCAGACATTTGGTGAAATAAAGGAGGGTTATGGAAACCACCCCGTCATTAACACTAATGGGTGAGAGACTAAGTACAGTGTGGCCGCTGAAGCAGTCTGGTTGAATCGCGAGACCATCAGCGTCTCCAAAAAGCCATCTTTAGTGATTTGCTATCTTGTATTTTAACTATAGGTAGTTTCAGACGTCAAGTGCTGGATATCCGGCTATTTTTTGTATCAATGGTAACCCAGTTATACATATGAAAACAACAGCAACCCCCAACAAGCCCATTTCAGATTAATATTTTTTTTATAAAGGTCTTTAGGTCAACGGTTCTGAACATACTTTTTCTCTTTGAAAGATAAAGTTTTTCAGTGCCTTCATGGAACACTTAAACGGTGATAATGTTGGACAAAGACGACACCCAGCAAATTACCAATTAACTGAAATGAAGATCTAACTGACTGTGATATCCTCCTTGTATACCAGCAAACATATATAGATTTGTATAAAAGATAAACAGCTTAAACTGAATGCCAAATGGTTAATTATATTTGCTGGTGCCAATTCGGGCGTGAATAACGTGTGCTACTATGTAAATGTTTGTATTATACCATCTTACCTCCAGTTAGAATAATGTAATAGCATCAAGTGACGATCATTTATAGGTGAACGTCTGATAGAGTTGCCAGAAATAACTAGGTTTATCTGCCAATTCCTATTATATGGACGACAAAAAGACCATATTTGCATTGTAGCATTAATCGACCAAATTGAATCTGCCACTTAGCTGTGTGCGTTTCACGTCCCGTGTGAAGCCGATCATGAAATTAAAGAGCGATAGATTCGATTTCGGAATGAAGTTCATCCTCGAGTGAAGTCCAAAAGGGATTCAATGTTTTTTTTAAATGTAAAGCTCGATGCATTTTTTTGAAAATTAGACAAAACAATGCTATCTGAAAACAATCGCTGCAGGGAAACTATTCCCTGCAATTTGCAAGATTCTCAAGTTCAGAAAGTCTCATGCTTATTTAATCACCGTTACATGTACCCATTGACTTGTGAACTCCAGATATGTTTCTTCACCGTATGTGTCATTTTTTTTATATTTTTATAAACGTGTCCTTTAATTACGTTGATTGCACGCCGGTGGATATCAACACTTCGATCATTTCAACCTTTAAACTTTATTGAATCGATCAAGGACTAATGAGTAAGACCGCGGTTCAGAATAGACAGAATAATAGTGATCATTTGAGACTTCGTTCTCTCCTTCAGGGATTCGCCACTCAATGAGACTTGGTTTGTCACAAGTGAATCATTATCATCTCTCTCCAAATCATAGGTGCCTGTTGATTACAGCCCGGAGACAGAAAGTACGGAACCTGCGGACTACAGCCCGTATATCAGACATCACGTCAGTGTCACTGAAACCATAGAGAAATAAGATCACCGGTATCGCAGTTAGATCTGCTATAATTCTGCAGTACATACGACAGGTAGCTTTTCCTGTCAGACAGGGAACAATCCGCGGACCACATCACCAAGTTCTGACGTGTGGTATTTATTATCATAATTGCGTTTGATCTACACGTGACAACAAAACATACGGGTTGGGCTATCTTAATCCGAATAATCTCATTTCCTTGCCTGAGAAAATTATTCCCCAATCGATTTGTCTTTGGAAATGGACATTTTGTGTGTTATTCAAGCAATGCTACATGTATGGTGATAAAGTATAATCAACAATTTTCTCGAAACTAAAGGATACTTCCAAGGTCTCTTCAAATTGAAAGATTGTTGACATAATAGTTACGACACGCAGTCCTCTCTGCACGTGTCCTATCCATTAGGCACTATCCGTTTCGGTCTGATCTGATTGTTTTTGTTTTGAAAATGATATTTATAGTTTAGTTTCTTTTGTGTTATCAAAATTATTGTCGACGGAAGCAGACTTCAATAATTACTAATGTCCACTAGAATATACTAGTGAAATATTATATACGCCGTGTGGTATTGATTTTTCATTACAAAAGTGTACACGTTACAGAAACAGCTGGTGAGGGAGCTCATTGTTATTGTTTCTGCATATAGTTTATTCCTTAAATAAACAGTGAAGTTATCCCAAGGCAGCATTAAGAACAGACCTATGGCTTTAAGACTGGCCCAACGCACTAGTACAGCCTGCCAAACTCTCTGATCTAAACTATCATGAAGACAATGTAACGTAATTAAAATGACATTTTTCTAGGCATTATTACAATAGTTTGAATCGGTTAAATATGTATTTTTTAAGTAATGATAACAAAAGTCAGCCTCAATAGATAGAAATTGCCTTCAATCAGCAATAATATGTGTTATCAGTTAATTATTATGGAAATAAAATACTGTTTAAACCAATCAGTTAATTAAGAGCCAGATTGTCTACGCGAACTTTTATTCAATACAATTGTATAGAGACAAAAACGAGCTGACATGATTTGTCTGTTTGACTGGGGTTTAACGTCGTGCTCAAGTGTATTTCACTTTTATGACGGATTGTCCACTTCACATTGTCCCTTAATTGCCTAAATACGGTGGAAAACGGGGAGGAATCATCGTAAAAACCACTCCCACGATTGCCGGTGCCACATCGTGTGACACATGTATATACCTGATGGTGCATCGAAGCAGCATTAGTAAGCGCACTCGCTAAGCACTAAACCACGGCTCGAATGTACATATTTTCAATTACTTCGATGCCTTTTGATCTTAAATACCAACCTTTTTGACAAAACATTAGGCCATATTCCACGAAAACGCGTCGTATAACTATAATAATATCTTGTTATTTTTCAAAACACTAAGACACTCAATTGAGAACGTATGTAATTGCAACATGTGATAATTTAATGGCCAGTGTTAATAATGATGTAATTGCTCTTAAAGGTATGGCACTTTTCCATGAATTCGGCCTTGACAAAAAACCACCGGGAATAAGCTACATTAAATCGAAGCTTGTGAGCTAGAAACCTGATGGGAAAATGTCAGATAACCTCACAGCACGGGTATTTAAAGCTGGCGACAAGTCTATGTACATTAGAATGATACCAGTATATGAAAAAGGTTCACCCATCGACAGAGGACTCGATGGCATCAAAGTCGGTGTATAAATGCGTTTTTTTATATTCAATATTAAATCCGATGAGATAGTTTGTTTTGAATGTGGTTAATGTGAGTACCTGAATGCTCTTACTTTCTCCACTATAGCAAATATCCATTAAAACTACGAGTGGTGACTTTCGCAAATATATATATTCAAAAACAAACGTTTGGATTAAGTTGTGCCTATAAGAGAAACTATTTAAATGAGGCTTGGTGGATTAGATTTAGATCCTGTTAATTTGTTCGATTTAATGCTCAGGTTAGGATATAATCATGTGACAATTTTGTGGGGAAAGCTCAGGATTCGCTTTTAAGAAATGGTGAGATGCATCTCGACCATATTTCCGACCGTCATTAGTATAAAAAAAAAAGAATATGAAAATAATCATTATCCATTGTAAGACGTTAGATGGATTTATGACAGATGTTATCCAAACCATGAATATGTCTCGGTCAGATAAGCGTTACACAGACCAGTGCCACACAACTTTTGTTTGTTCGTTCGAAATCTCCTCTTCCTCATGCCGATGGGTAATGCGAAGACGATCTGATCAGCTGTCTCTGTGTTCGGTCGTGTGATTATCCTGTCTGGTGTTTTCTTGTTAATGAAAGCCAGGTGGTCAACCACTCGGTTTGAACTTCAAAACATCTGTGAACTAACTTCAAATGCGGCTTAAACCACTAATCAAACATTGCGTAGTAAAGCCAGAAGTCATCATTATGTTGGAGAGTTTCATTTTTAAAATACATGTCGATAAAATTGACTTATTATTATGATGTAGTATGGCAAATTAATGGAGCTTCGCTAAATAGCACTTTATACAAATACATGAACTTCAGGGCAAATGCGCCCGAATCATTCTGGGAGATGGGAAATGAAAGTGCAATGCTTGAATAACGTAACTGGCTCACTGTTTAACAGAGATAATTGAAATAGTTTAAAACTGATGGATAAATGTTTCCATAACTTAGCGAAAAACTGTATCTGAAATCGTTTGGAATTAGAAAGCAATGTGCACAGTTGCAATATGCGACAAGGAAATAATATCCATGTACGTCAATGTATGTTTGAAAGTAAAAACATACTTTTGTTCATATCGTGGTGCTTCAATATTCAATAGTATAAACTGTGACGTAAACAATTCTAACAGCTCAAAATGTTTTACACAAAGAGTTTTAAATTTAGATAATAATCTTTAATATAGATGTAGTATGTCACTGGCAATAAATGCAGTATGTCCCTTGCAAAAAATGTATATACGTATTTACTTGTATAGCGTTTTTTAAAACATCTATAAAAAGTTAGTGTAAATATTCAAAATTTGAAACGCATTTGTATAATCTATTTGGGCGCTTACTTAATGGTAATATTGTTTAAATTTTGAACTTATATTTTAAGTATCCATATATTTTAAAAACAAAATTTCTGGATAACCCCTTCTTGTTTTGTGATAGAACACAACGTTTCGATACATATGCCTGATCGCCATTAGGTGTAAATTGACTAAAAAAGGAGAGGAGATGTGGAAGCTATATGTCCGATTAAAGTAATAAAGTAAACAAGGTCAAATGTTCTAGTGCACAGTGTGGACCATTACCATATAGATAAGATTACAAACATGCTACCTGTAAAATAAGAGAATTAATGTCCTAAAGTAACTACCTATGCAATTAACTGCCTGGAGTTAAAAAAGGAATAATCTATGCTGGCACCATCATGGGATAAAATACAGAGATAAACTTTAAAAAATAAAGTATATGGATGTTGAGAGAATCTGTGAGAAAAACTAAATTAGTAGCATGAAATTCATATAAGATATACATGCGCGCATGCTACCAAATACATTGCAACGTGGACGAAGAAGATAGTCAGCACTGATTAGTACTGATACCCTTGATAGGGCTGTACATATAAAGTATAGGTGATCATGGTACTAGAGGAGGGGGGATAACTTATATTAGAACCTGGTCCATAATTGGTGTAACGGATGTCCTTCGTCTGTTTAATTCAGGTTTCAGCTATATCAAGGATATCAGTACTAATCAGTGCTGACTATCTTCCCTATTGCAATGTGTTTGGAAGCATGCACGCATGTATATCTTATATGGATTTCATGCTACTATATAATTTTGTTTTTCTCATAAATGCCCTCTCCGTCCATACATTTCCACAAACCATATTTTTGTTTCTTCATGTTTATCTCTCTGTTTTATCCCCTTATGGTACCAGAGAAGATTATTCGTTTATCAACCACAGACAATTACTTACAAAGGTAGTTACTTTGGAACATGAATCCTCTTATTTTACAGATAGCATGTTAGTATTCTTATCTATGGTTATATGGTCCACACAGAATACCGACAGAATGATTTTCCATCATGCCGTCGTTATGACGTCATTCGAAAACCCCATAAAGCTATAACACCTGGCTCATAAGCCGCCACTCAAACAAAAAACAAAAAAAAAACAACAACATCTGGCTCACCAAGTTTAATACCGATTGAAGAAAACCCCTCATCGATATACAATAAAAAACGTGCGGTCTTCGAGAAAAGCGTCGACTAGATTAATAATTATAAGAAGAAGAATAACTCCGATTTTAATATGAATTCCAAGTAAACTTAGAACCTAATTATTTTCCCCAATGGTATGTTTAAAGATTATGGATGCCTCCTATCTGAAAGCGACAGCAAATTTCTTAACCACATAGGTGCAATTGGTCATTGATTTTAACGGTTACACGATGGATTTGTAAAGTGAATCAGATATAACAACAATAATTTTAAAATCTTATTTATTTTTAAACTTGCATGTACCGTTACAAATAATACATACTCTGATTTAATGATTTAAACATATAATCGTCAGAAGTGTCTGCGGACTATGGATTAGTTTTTTTGTTTTGTTACAGATTCCCGGGTGGCTGTGTAGACTAGCTGGCCAGTATGTACTGCTGGCGAGATGGTGCCTATCTCGGAGAAGTTACTTGTATAAGTTAAATCTGTAAGAAAGTTATGTTTTTTTGTTTATATATTTAATTTACTGAAAGTTAAATCTATATCTGGATATCCAAGATATTGACTGTTCTTAATTTAAACACTTGTGTACCGCCTGGAAACTTATACAAAGCAACACGAGTATGCTAGTGCTAGTATGTATATTTGAAAAAAGGACAGACAGCTTGAAATACGTTCAAGGGTTCTCACTTTCAGAGTGCCAGCCATTTATTTATTTATACGGCAAATGCGGTTACTACCACATATATGACAAGCGTTCTTGGGGTAATAATATTTAGGATGCAAGGTTTACGGAAACGTCATTCAACAAGTCGGCTTACGGCGTGAAACACTATTCCCTCTACTCGACAAATGACCAGTCAAATACAATAAACTAATGTTTTAGGTCGAAACTCAGAAATCTAACATCCCAGCTGTAACAGACAATCAAGAATAACTACAGTCACTGCTGGATTAGAAGAGTGTCGCTCGAAGCTGTTTGAAAAATGATACGTTTCATTGGTCGATCCGTTTCTCTTATTGACTTTGATCTTTGTCCGACAGGGAACATGGCACGGTATGATACAGAGCTACAAGTCGTGAGGTGGGATTACGGTAGTACAGCCTTGTCCCGTGCCAATTTAGCTGTAAACGTTGCCACAAAACATGTGCTTTATAAAATCGTTCTTCCCTTTTGTTTGTTTGATTGGGGTTTAACCTCGTAATGAAGAGTATTTCACTTACATGACGACGGATTGTCTGCTTAACACTGTTCAGTAAACACGGTAAACAACCGAGAGGAACAAAAAATACCCTCCGATTGCCGGAGCCACATAGTGTGACTCACAATTTACCTGATGGTCGACTGGCGGACTTGAACCTGTGCCCGCACATAGAAGTGTAATAAGTAAACAGACTCGCTTTCTCTCTGGACCACGGCAGTAGACTCCTTTATTACGCCAGTTAATCTAGGACAGTAGGGCCAGTAAGTCTTGTTGTGTGGTCAGAGATAGGTCACGTAATTCGCCCCACTTACGGGTAACTTGTACATTGCTTTCTTGTTCTAGCATTTACTAGTTAAAAATATTCCAATTATCATGTCAAATCATACAGCTGCGTCCAAAAGCACCACACAATACGGCCCTGAATGATCCGTATTCAACACATAGTGACTGAGTTTGTACGAAGTACACGGAATTGAACTAGAAAAAAATGACTTAGATGCCCTATACAGATCTTTTCGGAAATTGTGTGTGTGGGCGGGGGGGGGAGGGGGGATCTCTCCTCCAAGGACATTGAACCATATCATTTGTACCGTTATCTCATGGTGTCTGGTGAGGACAGACATGTGACAGGAATACCAGAGCCCCTGGTCGGATGAACATCAACCTAAACCGTTTAACTCCATTTGGGAAAAGTACATGTATACTATTTTCATAGTTTTTTTTTTCTGCATTAAAAATATCAGCAATTTATCTTCCGTTTTAAAATAAAAGTCAAAAATGTAGGTGAAATGATATATTGTGTCTAGCATTGATATCTGATACCTTATTATATGAGCAATCATGTAGGACATGGGGGCGGTTTAATGAGCAGCAAAGCTTTACTTACCGTCTCCATCGCCAATTAAATATACGTACACCAATGACAGCGTATATCAGTAAACGAACACGTCTCTATGGTTAAGTATTTTGCAGAATAGTCAACCATAATCAATAGACAATTCGAGCCGTGTAAATCAAATACTTTTAGACTGAGTTATTAATGAGACTGTAGGTACCTCGTGTTCATAGTATGGATTCACCAATTCATGCCATTTGAATTATGGAAACACAAAAATGAATAGCGATAAATTTTCTTTTAATAAATTAGTCATGTTCACAAACGGAAAAAAGACATCAAAACGAGTCCATCTCCTTTCAATGCAATGCAATGTAGTCTTTATATACCATAAGAAAATAATTATTTTCATTTAAGATTTTAATGAGATTTTAGGCAGACACTACAATTCAATCGATCATTTTTAGGCTTTTAAAAACAGTTGATGGGTTATTGAGGCTGTACATAACTTTCGTGTGTCCTATTCTATAATTACTTCTTGCACTAACTTGCATGCACGCCTGACACATCAGTCAGAGTAAAGGGGGGAATTCAAATGATAACAATGTTGCTATTAAACTTCAGATATATAGACAGACAGATATATTAAAACTGTGCTACTTAACAATAATAACAATTATTATTTTCATTTTCATATGGTTATAGCCATACTTTGGACACAATATTTCTTAAATAAAGTGTTTATCGACATAAAAAGACATTTTGATATCTAACAACATATCAAAACATATATATTTCAATGGTAAACAACATCCTTACTCACCTTTCTAAAATCTTGGCGATTTACGACCAAAATCCGTGAAATATTTTCTCTTTGACAACCGTTGTAAAGCTTCTTAACTGCTCAATTTAACGTATAATCCCTCTGGCTTTCAATGCGAATTCGCTGTACACCATGTGGTAACTGCATCCTTCAATTATTATTTTTGTTCTATAAATTATTAGGTTGTGATTTTATTGGTTATTCTTTTATTTAAAGCACAATGAACCCAACTTATTCAGGTGAAAAACCGTTTATTAGTTTTAATTAATTAATCGAATAATATAAAAAAAAGATTATATATTCTTTTGTGCATACTTATTTTCATTTGTCATTAGTAAATAAGTGTCCTCTGTTCACTGCTAATAAATGGATTGGTATAATTATCATTGACGTTTTTATAACGTTATCAGATGCTTTTATTTAACTCATGTCATTCCTGTGAAAAAAATAATAAATTCTCTTTCCTATGGTATATATAATGAAAATAATTCAAATGTGTATACATTACCAATTGCGCGTCACCCCAGCAATTTCTGAAACTGGGTTATTATAAAACTATTATTATTTAGTATGTACGGGATGCAATAGTTTCTTCAGTAAACAGACAGAGATTGCTAACAAGTGGCGGGCATTTATTGAAGCTCACCTAGCATCACGTGACTGGCAGCCCTAACCAAATCTACTATTACTTTCTCAATTACAAAGAGAGTATACTTTCCGGTAAACGAATAAAAAGCTATAATCGAATTGCTTAATGTTGATGGTATCTCAAACATTCAAATTGCATATATTATCTGTTAGGCAAACTTCCAGATTTGTCAGCAGTAAACGACCGTCAAAATATGTTAAAACTACGTTCAGTGATATCAATCAAGATCAAAACATAATCTCTGGACAGCTAATAATTATACGGACTTCTTAATGATCTATATTCCTATCCAGTTTCCCGCTGGGATCATTAAGCGTGGACATAATTGCCACAATTTGCAATGGCCCATAGCTACTGTTGTTCTCAGCGCAGAGATAAGTTAAAGTAAGGATGTCAATTGGTGGTAAAGTTTTCCAAAACATTGTCAATCGATACAACTTTCATCATTCAATGGAAAATCTTTACGTATATTATAATTCAATACGTACCCGGATAACGTCATAATGTGTTACTCGCTCCTGAATAATCCCAATCAAAGCGGCACAGAATGAAATGTGAGATATTGATATATTTAACACGAGCATAGAATTAACTTTAAAATGATATATCATATACTATAATATATCTAACACGGACCAAGTTAAAGCTTTTGTAAATGGTCTTTGATTTCGGTGATTCTTTTCTGCTTTATCGCTGTAACCGCTTCAAAAACACCGTTTTAACCCTAGATATACAACCTTAATAAATAGATGCACCTGTATATCTAAAGGAGGATTACGGTAGGAGTTCATTTTCGCTAAAATCTCAATATTGACCTGATATGCCATTTTTACGTTTAACAGCCAAATCCTCCAAATAATGACTTGCGAGTATGTCCGTATTTTGCTGCTACGGGTCACATATACAGAACGTACATTTATCATATGTAGTATGTTCGAACCGTATATATTGCATGTTGTCCTTGTACAAAGCTGGGAACGTCTAGTTATTACCTATATCTAAATGTAATAAGGATAATGTAATGCAGCTTTTGAGTTAACATAATGTTGATGTGGTGTCTTTCTTGTCATACGCCATAAAATAATATATTTCTCCAATGTCTTTTTTCTCTACAAACTTACAGAATAAATATTAGAAAGATTATTGATGATTTATTATAACACCCAGTAATAGTCATACTGGATGTATATTGTTACCGAGTTTATTCGGCGACAGATCTCGAATAAAATGTTGATTACTGAGCGATCGGAAAAAATAAATTAACAAATTATCAAAAATCTTATATGCTTCGTGGAGCAGAAACCATTTCATACTATCATTTTTATTGAATGATTACAAATATGTATTGCAAGGAAACGTATTATTATCGCTTTTAATTTCCGTCCCTAAATGATCCGTGTATGCTGTACAACTGTGTTAAATATAGTTACGTTTTGCCGGTTAAAATATTTAAAATAGTAAGGAAAAATGATTCATTGATTTGAAATAAATTGTATTGATATATTTATTTAGATATAAAATATTAAGCTTGTGAGTAAAACAGAATTGTCTCTAGTGTTTGGCGACGGGCTGTCTAATGGCATTGGTGGCCATCATACTGATCACACTCGCCATACTCGTCATACTTGTCATACACATCATTATCATCATACACATCATACTCAACATACCCGTCATAATCGCCATACTCATCATACTGATCACACTCGCCATACTCGACATACTCATCATACTCATCATTCACATCATACTCAACATACCCGTCATAATCGGCATACTCGTCATATTCGTCATACTTATCATACTCGTTATACTCATCATTATCATCATACTCAACAAACCCGTCATACTCGCCATATTAATCATACACATACACATCATACTTATCATACTCATCACACTCGTCATACTCATCATTCTCATCATACACAATATACCCGTCATAATCGTCATACTCGTCATATTCGTCATATACTTATCATACTCGCCATACTCGTCATTATCATCATACACATCATACTCAACATACCCGTCATAAACGTCATACTCATCATACTCATACTGATCATACACATCATACTGATCATACTCATCATACTCCTCAAACTCATCATATTCATCATAGTCATCGGGCAGTAGCGAAACTGCTATTTTCTCATCATTAGGAATAATGCAATCATTCAAACATATATTCGAAAGTACGTTTATCCTCCAAGGGGAATAAAGCAAGAAAAAAGGGGATACCGCTCTAACTATCGAGCATAAAGCAATTGTTTCGCCTGCGTTAAATGTAGAATTAGAAAATCATAAAGAATGTAATTCGAGAAAGCTTCCCTGTGGAATGAATTTGTGGGGGCGGCCATTTCTAAGTCTGATGCATCATGTCCTTCGGGAAAAATAAGAACTTGTCACGTGTATTCACATTGGAATGTTTACCGGGTGTTATTATTTTTATACTTCATTTTAACCATTTTAGAAATAATGCTACTCTCTTTAATGCTTCTTTTAAATAGTGCTCTTTAGAAAATAAAATGGTTTATATGGAACCATTACGGCATAAACGGTTCTTTGATTTAAGAAGAAAGGGAGATATGCTTGGAACAATTTCTGTGACGGCTCTGTAAGAGCTAGGAATGACTGAAGAACCTTCATTAGAGCCATATTTTGCTAAGAATGTAGTAATGTTAATGAATTTAACGCTAGTCTGGAGTTAAAAAGTGCAACCCTTATCTTGTCGTGGTTTTTGTGGTCCACGAAAAAAATTATTATATTAACAACACATATATTTGGAAAGTGGGGGACTTCAAGATTCTAAAGATACTGCTATATTATGATTCGTTTTATTTGACAATGGTATAAATGAACAAACACATCAAATATCTTTTAAAAATGGACATTTGTTTATAACTCTTATTTATCTTAAATGGCTGAATAGTTTTTCGTTACGATTCCTTGTCTTTGTACTCAAGTATTTAAACTAAAAAACTGTCATGGTATTTTTCTAAATTTAACTCAGTTTTGGCACAATTGATACAAAAAGTTTAACAAATAAAATTCCGCCCTTAACAAAATGTTTGCTTAATAGGCCTACCTTCAAAACAGAAAACAAAAATGAAAACACTGCATGACGGTTTGTTTTAGATAAATGCTTTAAAATTGAGTGTGCCAAGTTTAAACGACTTAAACGTTAAGAACAAGAAAAGTGAAAGCGGAGAAAAAAGACTAAACGTGTGAAATGATTGAACTCTTGATCCTTTTGTGATTACTCCTAAAATACATTTAAACACATTATTAATACATTAAACAAACAATATGTTTCTTTAATTGGATGAAAGGGTGAAATTGAGTTTTATCTGTTGCATTCGTTTTTTGAATTGAATGTATAATTTTAAAAAAATGTCTTTCAATGGTAGTTTTATCTCTAAAATTTGAGTGTCGTCGGAATCATGATTTTGTTAACCACTATCAGTAGGAGTCCAACTGAGGGTAAGTAGTTTGTTTAAATGTGTATTCTAAACACTAAGACAGAACACGCACTTCACACATATCTAAAGACACCACTGTTGTCCTATATCGAAATCGCTTACAAACCAGTGTGTTTTCTTATGGTTACTACTTTTGCGTATGTACGTATCGGAGATTTAAACGTATAATTGTGAAATGAACATATTCCATCCATATAAATACCAATTTCGTCAGCATGCCTCAAACGATATCATTTTCAGAGCGTGGCTGGCTTTCGGAAATACATTTTTGGAGAAACGAAATAAGAAGCGGCATGGATAAACATAATTAACCCATATTATGATATTTATTTTGTGTGGCTGCCGCTATCACTGTAAAACGGAAACATTCATCTGGAAGTCTTAGGTTAATTTTTAATAGTATAGTTTGCTTGCATGAAATGAAAAGAACTCGGCTTGGGAGAAACGTTTGTTCTTGATGTCTACTGTTCAGTTCAAATACACAGCCCAACGGTCATGTAATTATTGATCTGTTTACCTTTTGCTATTATTGGTTTGCGGTGACGCCAGCAGGTAATCAGTTCAGGTGTGATTATCACGTGAATCCCTTCCGCCTGTGGATACACATAATCTTTGAGGCACGACAATTTAAATCCTAAAAAGACGTTCTCAAATACTAGTACTTAGTTTTTTTTAGTCAAATGCTTTGCATTGTCGAGATTAGGACGAGACGATTTCAAATAGGTAAGAAAAAAATCCTTAAATCCTTCAGTCCTTAAATCAGTCCATATAGACGCCACGGTAACAGACAGATTAATGCATACTTTATCTTACGTGTAAGATAAAATAAATGCAACTCCGAATATTGAAGTCATTTTGGCATTCTATATTTCGGCTTCTCTATGTATAGACATCATTAGGAATATGTCAAGTAATTGAACAAAACAAACTTATATACATTTCAGTTATGTAAGAAAATTTACATACAAGAAGTCTATTTACACAAAACAGGTATGCTATGAGCTGGTATAATACATCGAGCGGGAATAACTGTATTGACTTCATGAATTCTACCCACAGACAAACAAGCTAAGTAAACTACAAAACTGTTGTGAAAAGTAGGGGGGAAAGGTGGGGTTTGATCTGTGGTCGTACTTGATCTTACGTGTAAGCTGGGATATAGTATAATACTATATCCCAGGTGTAAGGCATGCGTTATGTCATTGGGTCTGACATTGTGTAGTACTAGATAATCTGTAAGATAAATAAATCCAACAACAAACAAACATTTTTATAGTTCTTTCCTCACCACAAGTTTTCTGAAGGTGTTAAAAAGACACAATTCCTTATATATTCTAATTTGAAAAACATAGTAAAGTCTCATTAAACAGGGATATCAAATGCGTGTACCAAAATTGCCTACTGCTCTCTCCTGAAACCTCCAGAATACCATACAGGAGAAATAATCTAAAAGATCTCCTGGTTGAAGCAAAACTTCCCTCTTGATCAGACAACTTTCAACAGAAAACTCTCATTCTCTTTAAGCAGGTAATTTCTATTTCTTGGAAAACCAAAAAACAGATTGCAGTTCGATTTGTTTTTAACCCGTACCGACTATCTTGTTTACTACATATCGCTCACTATATATACCATGTACATGGTCATTACCTTATTTGGAGATGTCTGTGGGTGATAACTCGAGATTAATATCTATTTGGAAATTATGACTTTATCTATAACATGAGATGTATCTTCGGTTTGTATTTATCGGCATGCCTGTCTACATTTAAACTGTGTTCAAATCCCGAGGGAAGCAAGAAAAACTTTCATTAAAAACAGATATCTCGCGTTTCAATTGGTTTGATTCAGCTTAACGATTCTTGCCCCGGGTCTTCTGGCACTCACAGTACAGGTTGAGAGGCAGGGGTCTGGGACAGGCCCGCAGCACAAACACTTTCAAATCAGTTAGGCCTAAATTAAGCTAGAATAAAATGGAGGTTTCATTTGCTGAGACACCAGTTCACATTGCTCAAGCTCACTGACACGAATATTGCAGCTCTGACATCTTTAACAGTGTCTGAATTCACTAACTACAATTAATGAGGTAATGACTGTAAAACAAATCGCAAAAATGAAAAGATGTTTTATTTTCTCTCTCTTTAGTATTAAAAGCTGTGTAATAGATGACTATAAACGGCGCAACGTGGTAAATAGTGCAGTTATGTATGCATAAACGTGTTTTGCTGTTTATCATCGACAATCTTTGCAGTGTGGTTACTAGCGCAAGGATAACAAGCGACCTTGTGATACTATACCTTACAGTTTACCGCAGTGCGGAACTCAATAATACCAAAACAACCTCGACACATCTGGCTATTTCTACACATATGATTGCAACATCACATATGTTTTATAAAATCTATGATAAAAGTCCAGTTCACCTAGGTCAATACAGGTTTTTTTCTGACAAATCATATGACACACGTTTTGGGATAAAGCATGAGTGTATATTATCGTCCTTAAATGCTCTCGGGATAAGTCGATTAAATGAGTATTGAATTGTTGGCAGAACATTAGCTGGGACAGGAGAACCTGTCTTCGGTTGAACATTAACATGATCATGAATCGCATTTACCGTCAAGGTACTCATACCCTACTGCATTACTTACATAATAATGAAAAATCAGGAATTTTGTTTAAACATATCGGTACTAATTCACTGCAGTGTAACAACACTGTTTGTTATTACTCGCTGAACTTTGACCCTGTCCGGACTATAGTACTTTTCGAGTGACGTCTGGTCACTCAGTTTAACTTATTAAATGACCGGCTGTAGTGTAGATATTTTGATATTGACCAAGTGAATTGAATTAAATTATTCGGTGTGAATGAAATTATACATTTGATGCTACAGAACAGGAAGAAAAGTAACATTTTCTACTCCCTTCGAATAAGCCATGCTCCAAGCTCTTGATCGTCAACAGCGAGTTGTCCAAGCAAAAAAAAAGGAATAAAGCATAAATTTGCCAGTCATAAAATAATTCTTTCTGGAGGGATAGATAAAAATTATGACAATCAAGTTGGGAAACAAAACATAAATTCCGATCTTGTACAGTAGCAAAAGCTCATTTTATTCGAAATGGTTTTATTACGTTCAGACGTAGAAATATAAAACGGTTGTTAACAGTCCCATTTTGACATTACCATGATCACAGCTGATCGGGGAATTTGTCGTGGTTATGAGTTTATATTTGATATAAGCAATAAATAGAATTGTACACAGTGAAGTTGAAATACCACAACTATCGCTCTTATGATTGGTGGAAAGACTAACCCATTTCACTCTCGACGTCACGTGGGTTATTCCTTCAACCATTCACTCGAGAGCAATATTTGTGTTATTCAAACTTCACTGTGTAATATCATCGTTATGATATGTTTTTTCCCTCATATAAGATATCAAAAATGTATGCTGAGTTCCACAAATAACGTTGAGGAATGTGATACAAGGGATAGATTGTGCCGATATTTTATACCGGTTGCCTAGCAATATGTGTGAAGAACCTTCAGAGATTGAAGCGGCTTAATGAGCGGCCCAGTCTTACCTACGGCCCCGGTCCTTGTATAATTATACAGCCGTCAGGCGAATCATATCTCAAAAATACGTTGTTAAATAAACGAACTTGGGCTGTATCTCTAGAGATCTACTCTAAGTTCTTACATTCCATTGAATGGACAAGGAGTTTTTGAAGTCCGGAACTCGGCAGCGGTAGAAAGCAACATAATTTTAAAAGGAGATTATAATGAGACTCGATAGAGACCATGGGTAGATCACGGTGAGTCTACAATTCATAATTGCGTGTCATTGGCTTCAAAGGTTGTTCAATTATTTTCAAGCACTTTTTTGCACATCTAGCAAAATTGTCCATCGAAATTAAATTAAAGGCATAAACTCATTCGAAAACAAATCACGCCACAGAAAGAGACTATTT
>JAVFBX010048152.1:0-17376 GCA_034783855.1 Mopalia kennerleyi | reverse complement strand
GTAGATCAGCCTTTGTGCTGACTGAGTGTTTGTTATGTAAACTATTATCCTCACTAAATAAAGTTTTATTATTATTAATATTAATCAAGCAATCAATATATGCCTGACATGAGATACATCTTTTGTTAAAGCTCTGAGTGATCTGACTGCAAACACTGACTTTTATTGTGTCAGAAATCAATAAGATAATGCCTAAGTCCAGCATGTGACTATGGCAGATTATATACCCCATTACCTAAATCAGCTATTTTGATCTAGTAATGTAAATATGACGTAGGTACTTATTTTATCAGGGTGATGATATATAATGCACATGAACTTTTTAATAGTTAGCAGGATATGGAGGCTAGTCATGCTTTCCCAGACTGTACATGGAGATATGATTGATTATACAACACGTTCATACTTCATTCAGTAATTGCAAACATTTATACTGTAATATACAGTCATGAGTCTGTCCTCCCCGGTACATGACATGTATGTAGCAAAGTATATTTGGTGACAGTCTGACCGTCCCTGAACATTAGGTTAATAATGTATAATGAGCACCTGATGTTGAAGAATAGATTGAGTGAACATCTAGGACAGTAATTAACCTAAATTCTCTAGCTATAAATTCTCTGTCAGATATTATACACAATGGTGAGAGTTTTCATACATGTACCTTATATTTCAAATGCAATCAAGATATCGCTTATTATTCATATTGCCATAAATGTGAACGTTACTTTGTGAATGCACAAAGTAGTCTATTTGTCCTTCTGTGAATTATATATATTAGTTAATGTCTTCATTTATATCAGTCAGAAAGATAGACTAGTTATGCAGCACATCTACTCATAGTATTTTAATAGCAGAAATCAAGAAGAGGGCGTCTCAAATCCACATTTTTACAGAAACAGTGTGTCTTATTTTACTGCTCCCCTACATGTATCTTTCCAATGTTAAATTTGACCTAAACAGGCCATCTCAAATGGCTTCTTGGATGTCTCAGACACCGAGACACCCCTTTGCCTAACACTGTGCATCTACATGTAAGAAATACATGTACATGTATGTAAAATCTGTTATTATGTCAAGTTATAATATATACTAACTAATTGTATGTCATAAAACAATAGTTTACCAGTAGTAAGTGGGACGTCTGTGTAGGGTTGTTTTTGTTCCTGTTCAGTTAGGGCGTTGATCTTTCCTCCTCTTGTGATAATATACAAGTTAACAAAGCTTTGATACCAACTCCAGTTTTCATCTTGGAAATGTCACTCGAACAGCATCAATGTCTTATGGTCTTATTCTGTTCTTGTGATTAACTCATTCTCATAGGCTGTGTATATGACCAGTCCATCTTGATACCCATTGTTTGCCAAATTCAGCCAATATTTGACGAGAACTGAGAGTGTCCAGTTTTGAAATAGAAGGAAAACATTAATAACTAGTCAACAATACAACATCAGTGCTTCCCTTTTTTAACTCGTCCCTTTCTAAAGAACAGTGTGATTAAAATCAATTATTAGCCCACATCAATTATTGCATAAAATGAACCTTAATGTGTTAGATGTGGATTTGAAAAGGCAATTGCTCTGCTTATTTTAAAACATTTACAACACTCCAGCCTGTTGTTCAGAGGTAGGCGTTTTTTTTTTTACTGATCCCATTTTGATGTACCACTCATGTGGCTCCGTCAAGTGCAGGGGTGGTTTTTACAAGGTTTCTTCATGGTTTTCCATCGTAGGAACAGTATGAAATGGACAATCTGTCGTATAAGAATATACCCTTGAGTAGGAAGTGTAACTCCAATATAACAAACAATTGGATGTACAACTCACAGGTTTGAGTCTGGTCTGACGACTTCAGGTATATGAGGGAGTCACACAGGGTAGCTCAGGTAATTGTGCCATTTGTGGGGATGGAGTTCACAAGATTTCCTCTAGGTTTTCCATTGATTAATGTAATGCAAAGTGTGAAGTGGACAATCCATTATGATTATAAAGGCCAAGGGTGAAGTGTTTGTGTATCTACCTCAGAGTCATTGACAGGTTTGTTTGTTTGTTTGATTGGGGTTTAACGTCATACTCAAGGGTATTTCACTTATAAATATGACGATAAATTTTCCACTTCACACTGTTCCTTGCACTATTGGCTATTATGGTGGAAAACCATGAGGAAACTTTGTAAAAACCACCCCAACGATTGCCGGAGCCACATCTTGCAACTCACTCATATACCTGAGGGTCGACAGATGGACTCGATCCCGTGTACGATACTTCGAAGAAGGCGTTAGAAAGCGCACTCGCTAACCACTAGGCCATGGCCGCGGGCTCATTGGCAGGTAATTTTTACCTGTGACATCAAGAAAGTCAAAGAAGGTACCTGTTGCTTGCTACCCTGGCTGGCAGTTTCATTTTCCGAATATTTTCAAAGTCTGGCTATTTGACCAACACCTCATAATTATAAAGTTATTAATTAATCAAGGCAAAATATATGAAGATATATATTGTAACGCAGTCACTGGGGCTAGCTGACCTCGCATAAATCTTTTGTAAACACCTCTGAGGTCAGTGTGTCTGCGGTTGGTATATATCTATGTTTGCTTATCCCATAGATTTGTAAAGCCAGGCATTGCCACATTAAAAATAAAGAGGCAGACAGAAAACCACAGGCTTTAATAAAATTATTACCCAAGAGGCATTACAATTGTTGTTTTGTCTGACATATATGTAGATTCACAAAGATGAATTTTTCAAGTGTTTTTTAAAGACGCTTACTCAGTCTGGAGAAGACACATACATGTAGTTAACAAACACATTGGACTAGGCCTGCTCATCACAGGATTAGCGGTAGACTAATGGTGAGTGATAAAAGCAGATTTTATTTCACCAAAAGGCCAAAATTAATGATAATTTCTGGAAAACAGATAAACACAGTTTCCAGAACTCAGAAAGAATAACTGGTTATGACTGACAATTCATTCTACTGTTTGAAATACAGTCAAATGATGGTCCACATATTTTTCATGTTTGTCTTTATGGAAAATATCAACTTTGAAATGTCAAAGGTGAGGCTTCAAAAAAAAAATCATAAATGCTTAAAGTATTTGTTATGACAATGAAGTCCAGTAAAAATTTGGACAAACAGAAACCCGTAGTTGTTTTGGCCAAAATAGTTTTACTTGCCCGTGGCAAGTGTTGAATTACCTCTTCTATTTCCCATGCAAACTAGCAAACAAACAAACATTCATAGGGGATTAGTCTGCTTCTTCTCATGGTGAAATTAAACTGGAACACTATTCTATTAATGTAAAACAAGTGAGACACAGGACAAAAGTCTCTTCACTATTTCTTGTTTCTTACGTAACATTACAACAGAAGAAACTCTTGCCGTTTTTCTGTGTGTCCATTTCTGTTCACTGTTTTCTAATGAATATATGGTTTGGTTCTTTTATTCACATTTTCCCATCCCTTTGATTTTTATCTTAATTTAAAGTCAGGGGTCGAATTATAACAAAAAAGTTGGGTGCACCCAAAACACCAAAATACATTATTAATAGTCTAGACAATATAATCTGGGTGCACATAGATAAATCTGGGTGCACATAAATACATTTGGGTGCACTGGTGCACCTATGCACCCACTATTTCGAACCCTGAAAGTGTACATGTATTTCTTCTACAATTATAGTTTTCTTTTCTCTCTACTTTCCTTAAAAAGTAATCCTTTGTGGTTTAAATGACATCAGTTTTTATATCAGCTGTACATTAACATAATAATATGTCAATATGTACTCAATGATACGGCATGTATCATAATGAATTGAAACCCCTTTTAATACAGGAAGTGTATAAAGTG
The DNA here is from genome assembly GCA_034783855.1 of Mopalia kennerleyi. Lineage (NCBI taxonomy): Eukaryota > Metazoa > Mollusca > Polyplacophora > Chitonida > Mopaliidae > Mopalia > Mopalia kennerleyi. The sequence continues at coordinate 13,530 of JAVFBX010048152.1, read as the reverse complement.
GCCTATTGTTTAGTAGGACCCCGGCTGATTTCATCAAATTCCCCACCGTTTATTTTTAGAATCGTTAGATGTCTCTGCATAAGGCATTAATACTAGCAACAAAAACACTCCTTTATTTCTGACATGGTCACATGGATCAGTATAAATATAAATATGTACTATTTATACTAATATAGACTTTGCAACATGAACAATAAGGGTGTAACATTTCTAGTTGACAGTAAAGCTGAAAGGCTCTACATGTCACTGAACTGCTCTGCTCGTCACTATACATCTAGTTTATAGCTACTCGAATATATGTCTGACAATAAACAGGACTTGACTTCCAAGACTTACACTTGTACATGTAAGTATTGCTGTATTGTTTGAACATGTAAACTGTCAGGCTGAATTGACTTAGTGTTTGTTCTAATGTTTGAATTAACTGATCAAAACAATAATACGATTGTACAGTCATAGCATTAATTAGCAAGAAATCAAGAACAGGGTTCTCAAATCACTATTTTTATAGTTTTTATAGAAACAGGGTGTCTCATTTTACTGTTCCGCTAACTTTCACATGTTAAATTTGACTGAAGCAGGGTGTCTTAAAAGGCACTGAAACACCCCTCTGGCTAACCATATGTGTACAGTATTTTTTAAATTTATTTTGGCATAAGACACAAGAATCATTCAATAAGAATATACTTGCTGTATTTCACAAGTGTAGCTTAGAAGAAACACAAAATCCCATTGCCTATCATCAACTATTTCAATCTCGCTGTCAAAATGAAAGTATACATGTATGTCGAGGTATGTAGGAACATTAATTTTCCAACAGAGCATTTGTTCATGTATATATAATAATACTACACACTGACAGTTTTTTTGCTGTTCTCTCTGTTTTGAAGTACAGTCTAACAGTGCTACATATAAGTGAATTACCATTCAAGCGCGTAGCTAAAAACCAATCAGTCAATCAATCAGTCTTTGTGTTTAAAAAAATATATATAACTGTACTCATCACTCCAACAATGATTGTCGGAGAATTAGAAACACGTTTTGGGACAACATTCAACAAAATGTTTCAAATAATTTCTTCTCACAGTTTACAACCTTCCTACTAGATGTATTCTCTACACATAAAAGTAGACAATAAAATAGACTGTATACACACAACAACTAATATCGTATGCAATGCTGTATCATAATAATACACATTAAAATGGTAAGAAAATACTCCCCAAAATATTACTTGCACATGAATTTCTTGTAGAGTACATGTAGGCAGCTCTATGTGTTTATGGCTTGAGTTGACTGTATAAAACCTGTCACATAGTCACATCCCACACTATCCACAGGGTTGCTGAAAGTGGTGGTTTAATAATATGCCACATGTGAAAGTGGCCTGCTATTTTATTCCTTAGTACTCCAGGAAGCAGGAACATTAAATTTCCAACAGACTAAACACAGTTTGGTTATGTTCCCTTTGTTAATTGATTAATTGGTGTTTAATGTCACGATAAGACAAGATAAGATGATCTTTTTTGTTAAGAAAGGTTAGATGACTACATTAGGTATTCCCCTATTTTTAAGCAGGTCAAGAAAATACCCAAAGGCACGCCTGGAAAATCATGCGACCCACAGTCGCATGAAATCCTATGTCTGGTGAGAAATTAAATTTTTTTTGTTTTTTATAATTTTTGTATAAAACCCACTTCAATATTGATGTCAAATGGTGAATTTATCGCATAAAAGTTAATCCTATACTATAGTACATGATGTTTCGAACCATAATCGCTGTATGTAGAATCTGGTGAGAAATTTTTAACCTGAAATTTAGTGGTTGCGAGAAATTTTACATTTTTTCTAGGGGTGCCCAAAGGTATTTCACTGATATGACAATCAGGGGCTTGGCCAGAAATCAAAAGTATGATGTCCAAAATGGTCATTTTGCTTCACTTTTTAAATAACTGGGTGTCCAATTTTGACAGTATTCCTCTCTCCTACATGTTAACTTGTTAAGTTTCTTAAAACAGGGTGTCCAAATGAGGCAATTGTTCACTTTAGGGTGTCCATTTGGATGAGTGAACGGTGTCTGCCTACTTAAGGCTAAGCCCTTGATGACAATGGTGTCAGCTGTCTTCAACAGTAATTACCACACTACATGTAGCACAACCATATAAAATGTGAAATGTTTTGCTCGCTTGGGAAATTAATATTCCTCCAGTGCCTTCAGAAGAAGGAATGTTTGTGTTGGCCTTGTGATAACTGTTGACTAACAGCATCACCATATAAGTGAAATACCCATGAGACAGCTTTAAACACCTATCAAGCCATCTAATATGATATAGTTGTAGCCACGGTTCTCCAGATGTTAAACAGGTGTTTCTATATTTGTCGGATATTTAGGGGTTTAATTGTTTCCGTCAGTGGTTATTTCGAGGAAGTGTGTACACTTAAAGTGAATTTGACACTTCAATAAAGAAAGCAGTGCATTTTGATAATGGAACATCTTGTAACATATGTTTGTAAAATTATATCTTCCATATGTCAATTTTTATTTTGCCGTTGTTTGGTATGCAGTGTGGTCAGTCATATACATAAAAAAACTCGGATGCAAACGGAAACTGTATAGAGTGGCTCAAGGCATATCATTAAGACCAGGAGATTTCTCAAAATAGTTATAAGGAGCTAAGAACAGGTATAAATTCACAATTTTAACATGAGAAATTGAAAGATAACTTATAGATTAAAAAAGTGGATGGGAGAAAATTACAGAAAATAGGTATTTGGGAGTTCCTATCCAAGCTGGCACACTATTGACAGTGGATGTACTTTAATAGTCATGTTGAATAGTAGGATATTAAAAATGTCATCTCATTTCATTCATGGAAATAGCTGCTCAGAAAAAAAAAAAAAAATATATGTTGTAGAAATTTTCAAATAGTTCTCAAAGAAACTATCAGGGAGTTAGTCAATTTTGTAAACAGCTGATTTTGTGGCATGAGTGATAGGCAATTCCAAAATATCAATGTCTATTAAACTGGCTGTTTATATGTGAACTGTTGTGTGGAAAAGTCGTAGTAATATTTAACATAATCCAGTCTGTGTAAGAAGTCTATTTTTAATAATCGCTCTTCCTGTTATGTGAAGTCATAAAGTACAGGTAAATGTTTTAATGGATATGTTTACCTTTTGTCTGTGGGAGTGTGGGGTCATTGGGTGCACCAGTAGTGTCACGTACTGCCTGCTAGTAAAACTCACCATTCTATGATCTATTATTGGTGATACTAGACTTCCACACAAGAAGGATTCTAATTTCAGTGTGTTGACAGGATGTCCCAGGTAATTGTATTTTTGAGATTTTTTGCCTCTGGTTTTGAAGGCAAGGACTGAATACTGGATACACAAATCCTGCGTACATGTAATTGACTGAATTATATTTGTGCTAAGGGCTTAATCCAGCCCTTGGACAAGGCAGACTTTAAACTTGAAATATAGCTTAAGATAGTATTTAGCATTGCATTTCACGAAGTTCTACTAAAATAATAAGGGTGTCATTCAAGGGCTTAGGCAGACACCCGTCCACCCTTCCAACTGGACACCCTGATGTGAATAATTGCCTCATTTGGACACCCTGTTTAAAGAAACTTTAACATGCAGGAGATAGGACAACTGTCAAATTGGACGCCCTCTTATTTGAAAAGTGAAGCAAAATGACCATTTTGGACACCCTACTTTCAATTTCTGGCTAAGCCCTAGGTGTCATTGCATAATTTTACATTACACATGTACAATTTATTTCCATCAGCATGATGATGTATTGGGAACACAATGACTTGAAAACAGATTCACCTTCAAACTGAGTTTTCTTGTCTTAATATGATGAATGGGGTTGCATTAAACCTACTGTAGTTCTGCTAAAGCCTGGGCCCGCGGCCGTGGTGTAGTGGTTAGCGAGCGCGCTTTTTAACGCCTACTTCGATTTACCATTCACAGGATCGTGTCGGTCTGTCGACCCTCAGGTACATTGTATTTGAGTGAGTCACAAGATGTGGCTCCGGCAATCGCGGAGCTGGTTTTTACGAGGTTTCGTCCCGGTTTTCCACCATACTAGGGCAAGGAACAGAGTGAAGTGGACAATCCCTTGTCATATAAGTGAAATACCCTTGAGTACAACGTTAAACCCCAATCAAACAAACAAAGCTAAAGCCTGTCCCATTTGATCATTGACATGTCTGTGTAAGAATTTTCACGCTAAACCTGCCTGTGTTTTTGTGGTCCATGTGATAGTCAAGGGAGGTAACCCAACACAACATTTCAAAGAAGTACATCATTTATTGTGAAATACAACTGTAAGCAAAAGTCAAATGTGTTAGGAAACTGACGGAATATTGTCTTAAGGCTGATGCAGCATGCATGATGAAATCATTCATTTTCCTGAGACTGTTTTGTGTTGGCCTAAGCCCTTATTGAAAATCAGTCCGCGATAAAACACTAAAAGTACATTTAAAAAATGGTCTAGCATTGGTTTTATTCTTCAATCATTATTAATTATCAGTATGGTAATAGTGAGTCATTATGTGTTTGGATCAGCCCTCTGGTTACAGACAGTTTGTTTAAAGAGCAATACTGTCTTGGACATTCTGTGTACATTATGGAAAAGCTTCACTGCCTTCAAATGTTGGTTGTGCTACATGTAGTGTCAATTCTTGTTGGAATACGCCACCATCATATAAGTGAAATGCACTTAAGCACGGCCTAAAATACCAAACAATCAATCAATTTCTTTGGAACAGTTTTATTATGGAAATGAACTACATGTAATACATGGTGTATATACATGTATAACAGTAGAAACTAAAAAATATAAACAAATATTGTGCATAGGAATTGCATACACCGTTAAAACTCAGCCCCCATTATAATTCTTTTATGGACGCTTTATTCCCGGATAAATATTTACAACAGTATAACTTTCATAACTAGCCTTTAAATCTGTTAAGTGTCTCTCTGACATAGATGTAATATTGTGAATAAGGTGACTGGTTGTTAGTGTGGGTCAGCTTTTTTCAATGAAGATTATGCATATTGAATCCAGGTGAATACTGTACTCCAGGTGTGGGGTATCACCACTGCAGCACCTGTGAGAGTCCTTAACACATATATATTGTTATCTAGGTCAGTAGAAACATATGATTTATATTACATGTTAAATGCTCTGAAAAACATGTTCTGACCTGTTGTGAATTGTGAATTTTGAACAATTTTGTTATAATGATTATTCATTTCCAAATTATTAGCCAGAATTTTGTTTTGAATGTAACTAGCAGGATTTTATTTTAAACCAGTGAAGGTAAGGAGCAGTTTTTTGTTTTTGTTAACCAGTGAATGTATTAAGCAGGATTTTGTTGTAAAGTTAAAACCATTGAAAGGGCGGAGCAAAATTTTGTTGTAAAGCAGTAAATGGAACAAGCAGGATTTTGTAACTTCTTTGAGAGGCAGGATTTTGTAGTAAAGTTTAAATCATTGAATGGGCTGACTGCAGAGCAAGATTTTGTTTTAAAGCAGTGAATGGAAGAACAAGCAGGATGTTGCTGTAAACCAGTGGAAATAAGGAACAGTGTTTTGTTGTGTAAGGAGCAAGATTTTGTGTGTAAGCTATGGGGCCCGCAGCCGTGGCTTAGTGGTTAGCAAGTGCGCTTACTAAAGCCTACTTCGATGTGCCGTTCAGGGTTCACAGGATCAAGTCCATCTATCGACCCTCAGGTGTATGAGTGAGTCACATGATGTGGCCCCGGCAATCACGTGGGTGGTTTTTCTCTTCGTTTCCACCCTAATTTGGCAAGGAACAGTGTGAAGTGGACAATCTGTCGTCATATAAGTGAAATACCCTTGAGTATGAAGTTAAACCCCATTCAAACAAACTAAGCTGAGGAGCAACATTAAGCCTATGTTTGGGTGTCTTGTGATTGTGCAGTCTTGTCTGTTCAGTTACCAGTGAACTTTACATATAGGTTTGATTTCTGCCTCCTCTTCGACTCACACTTGCAATGAGTGAAATAACATAAAGTATGGGGTAAAACTCAAACCAGCAAACAAATATAGTTGTGATAGTGCTTTAACTGGATAACAAATGAAATAGTTTCTACAAGAACTTTCTCATATAGATATAATATGAAATGTTATTGAGTGGCTATTGTTCTGTGCCTAGCTCTGTATGACTTGACTAAGTGACCTGTCACTTGATAACAGTCCCATCCACACTACTCTCCACTTACAGTATTATTAACTCAACAATATTTCACAATGTAATTGGTCAATTACGCTGTATTGTTATACTGGACTATGTGAACCATTGTCAGGTTCAACTGCTCATAGTTCTACATACTCGCAGGGGCCTCTAGTTTGGAGCTCTATTAAATGTTATCGTCACATGGGTATGTAACGATACACTCCGACTCACCATGATTTGATTATATCTCAATATGGACCTCATAAAATGATACGTATCATAATACTTTACTGAACATTCTTGATTCAACCTTCGCAAGCATGAAAATTCCTCAGATTCAAATAAAATATATATTTTTAATGCAGAGAAAGAAAATTTTGTTTGCCTCCACCGGGACTTGAACTCAGGTCTCCATGTAACATAATTGTGTGGTATTTTTATTGAAAACAGATTATTCTGTTAAGAAAGACAGTTGGATTTCAGTAATTTAAGAGTTTCACAAATCTTTGTTGACCTCTACAGGCAGTAGTTTGAGAAAGTGTAGAGACCATACCGCATGAAAGCTAACACCCTGCTTATTTATTCTGGTTTGTGTTTTAAGAAAAGTTAATGAATGTTTTTACCAAGCCGATAAAACTTTTTGGATTTATTTGTTGACCTCATTGTAATATTGGCTTTCTTCTTCATTACAGGTTACATGTCAAGAATGTAGTGTTTTTGTATTCCTCGAAGTGCCTGTGCTCCATGACAGCTATGTGCACTAATCTCCATGACACTACAGATCACTACAGATGATTGGTCAAGGTACCAGTAGCTCACATGGCAGAACAATGATATAATGAAGTTGATTGGCTGAAGAGATAGTGTGGCTGTGAGAGTTTCCATGTGTTTGTGCCACACTATATCATGTCAGTGCTAAGAAATGTATTCGGGGGCTGTGTAGCAGACAGAAGCACTGAGGCCCTTCGACAACAGAAGTAAGTCCTGCATAACATAACAACAAGACTACCAGGTCTTAGTCTTAATAATAATGTCTGTAATGGCCTACAACATTGGGAACATTTCACACAATTTAGCAACAACAACACAATTAGCAGAAGTTCAAATTGCTTCATTAACTGTGCATTCTCACAGTTCGACTTGTATTACTGATTTCAGGGGATTCCCCTTATTTGAGGTGTTTTGATTGGCCGACTGCTTCGTTCTTGTTCTCTTGACCAATCAAAATGCCACAAATATGGGGAATCCCCATATGTCGTAACTCGTAACTACAAATAGTATGAGAAAATCAATACACCCTCTGACATGAGAGTTTATATTTAAAAGACATCAGCTGGCCACTCCTGAATTAAATTCAAAAATTTTCACGAACACGAAACAATAAATCACAAATTTCTCTCCAAAGTCTACATCTCATACATTATTTTTAAAACTTCTCCCATGGGATTTGACTCAAGTTGTAGGATTGCATATTTTTCCAGGGTGCAGCTGTGTTGTCTGAATCTTTATTGGACTACCTCAGGCTACCTGTTGCTGCCCCAATGTCTGTAACACAGCCTAATGCATGCCACACACGGGAGAATGATCGTACAATCTGATTTCAAGAGAAACATTTCTATTTTTTCCACCGTCAGTCATGAGGTTTATCCAATATGGAGAGGTGCATGAAAAATGGAAATTAGCACCACCACAGTGCACTGAAATATCTCCAGATATTAAGATAATAATAAGGTGTTACTCTTGATTGGGAAAATAAAGAGGGATAATGAACTAATGAGATGCGAAATATATATCAGCGACAAAGTGTTTTGAGGGGTGCGGTTTGTTCAGATTTAACAGCAACTTAGCTTTGATGTGGAATTTTGCTATTTCTGAAAAAAAAAGAAAAAAATGGGTCTTGCAAATTTTCCAGCTCTGAGTATAATTTTGTAATCTGGGGAAAATATTCGCCCTTGTTTAGTCTACATAATGATGAAATCAGCCTCTGAAAGACTATACTCATGTTACTTGGTTTTCTCCTCACAGCACAAGAATTAAATTTGGTGTACCTATTCAGGTGGCAATGAAGAATGGCTATCCTCCAAAACCCCTGGTGGTGAGTGCTACTATTATATCTGTTTTCAATCACACAAATGAATAGTTAGGTCTTAAGGTCTAAAATTCTCAGACCACTTGTGGAGGATTGAGAGGGAGCTTCCTGTTGCCCTGGTGCTCTCAAAGTTTAGGGTTCTGATGTCTTTATATTTTATCTTGAGTTTGTCCCATTTTGTCTTTGTCTGTTTCCGTTGGTGTCGAAGGTGGTTTCCTTCACCCATTAGGATGACACAACCATCTTTTTGAGTGAATAACCTTCAGTAAGGTGTTAAACCCGATCAAACAAACAAAATACAAAAAAAATAATTATGATGTTCGTCTGTGAATATAAACTTGATCATTACTGGGATAACACACATCTCTGATATACTGAATTAATAGGGGGAGGGAAGGAACCAGCTTCCTGTCGCTCTGTAATTAAGGAAGTGTAACCCTGTACCATGTAAACAGACAGCTAGGAATTATCAAATATTATCCACTTACAAAACGTCATCATGAAATTGGATTTGAGATATTAGTCAGATGGATACTCTGAAATAGTAAGCTCAATGTTAAATTAGATCCCCAAAATAGGAAGTAAGCTTGCTCAAACTCTTTACACTAACATGACCTGTTATGTCTTTAGTATGATTTGGTCATTTTTTGGTATTGAATAAATTCTGTTAAATTACAAGAAACAATAAAGTTTGAATTAATATATATCAAGCTTATGAAGATCTTCCTGCTAGGGGTGCTAGTGTTTAAAATCAGTAGTTGGTGACGTTTTAGTATGGGGATTGCACAATAACTTCTTCCCCATAAATAATTATATACGTCCTCAATTTTCTGATCAATAAAATGCGTTATTTTTTTCACTTTTTCAGACCTAGTTTTACTGATAAATATCAAAAACAACATTTCAATTGTTGAAAATGTGTTTTTAAAGCATGTATTGTTGGATAAAAATAAAAGTTTATTTATATTTGTGGACATTTAAGGTCAACTTTGTTGTTGATATTTTTATGTTGATAGGATTTGCTGTCCTACATTGCCAAAGAAGGGGTGACCACAATGGACTTATTTCGACGCCCAGGAAACCCAAATGATTTGCGGCGAATAGTGAAAAGATTATCCGAAGGAAAACCAGTTATTCTCACAAATTACAATTTTTATACTTTGGCATCTGTCGTTAAGGTAACTCATTAAAAAGAGATAAATGATTTCTGGTTCTTTGTTCAGCATTAGATATTATCCCATGACCAAACATTTTAAAAATCAACTGTCTTGCTGGTAACAAACTATGTTGGATATTTTGTATTCTTTACCAGTCAAACATTGTGGTAAAAAAAAAAAATGATAAAATTTGATGGATCAATCAAAGCTTGGACAAAACAGGATATGTCCTTGTATTATGTGAAAGGAAATTATGTATGATGAAATCATAGTGTTTTAGCGTTTCCAACAAAAACTTATTTAATATGCTTATGATCTTAATAGTCCTATTAAGCTGTGATATAAACAGTATAAATAAATGAGCCAAGCTTTGCTGCACTAAATATGCAGACAACATCTGCTTTATAACATTCACTATTTACTTTCTTAAAATTAAAAATGAAGTGTTGGAACTTGATAAATAGCAGCAATTCGTTTTTACATTCAGTTTATCTGGAGTTCTAACATTTGTTATGTATTTCCTGGTTTTGGGTTCAATAGGGATTTTGACAACTTTAGTCCAGTTTTGTGTACTATTTACCATGTGGTGTAAAGCACTAAACAATCCATCTACTATCTCCCTGTCGACCCTGAGGTATGTGAGTGAGTCACATGCTGTGACTCCGGCAATCGCGGTGGTGGTTTTTACGAGGTTTCCTCCTGGTTTTCCACCGAGATTAGGCCAGGAACATTGTTAAGTGGACAATCCGTCATAATATAATTGAAATAACATTGAGTACGACGTTAAACCCCAATCAAACAAACAAACTATTTCCCATTGCTCGCACTGGTTGCTGCAGTATCCCAATTTCATTTTTTTTTAGATTTATAATGTAAAGAATAACATATGCTTGTCCTCAAATTGTGTTGGGTTTGATGTGGGAATTAATCATTTGGCACATGCACCTTTGTCAATTCTTACGAAAACTTTCTTGTTTCAGAAATTTTTACTCAGGATTCCAGATGGAGTATTTGGGACAGAAGGAGAGGAATGTCTTCTACAAGTGCTTTCATTAACTCATTCTTTAGACCAACTAGATGCTGTTCATCAGTGAGTTATCTCCCCTTGTTTCTATATAGTCTCTCTAAATGTTATTTATTTGTTTGATATTTTATTCAGTTCTTCGCATATTTCTTTTACTCTAACACAGGTTAATTTACTGTAAAACAGCTGATATACTGTTCAGAGAAGTTTCTAGAGCCGATTTGGTTCCGGAAAACCTACTGTTGCCCAAAATAATATGTGCCCAAATTAATGTCCATATATTACTAGTAGTGTATTAGTATTATATATATATGTTAAAATCAAACCGAAAGAGGGTGCAGAACCCTGGTTATTATCTGATGAATTTGGGATAGGAACCTGGAACAATCCTCTAGATGCTCCCCTGCTATTGCAGTTGATAGAATTGTTCCTGCAAATACAGATTGAAATAGATTTTGTCTTTCAACATCCACCTTGTTTTGTTCTCTGAGCAGGACTTCAAAACTTCTCATTGAATCTGTACAGCATTGTTTGATGATGTATTTTAATCTTGCCATTTGCTCTTTGGGCGGATTTATATTCGAGAGCAGAGTCACTGAATACTGTTTTTTATTTACTGTTCAGATTTATTATTCATTATATCTTATGCCCAACTGTTCAAGTTTTAAATGTATTTTCACCAAACTTGATATCAACAGACAGTTGTAATGTTGTCTGTAATCATACTAATTCTGGCCTGTGGCAGTGGCTTAGTGGTAGCATGTCTGCCTACTTATCCTACCTCCGTCCACAAGTTAGAGTCCATCTGTTGACCATCAGGATGCCGCTCCAGCAATCACAGGGATGGTTTTTTTACCAGGTTTCATCACGATTTTCCACCTATAGCAAGGCACAATGTGAATTGGCCAATCCGTATTCATATAAGTGAAAAACATTTGAGTACGATGCGACACCCCAATCAAACAAGCAAAAAACATAGTAATTATGGGGTTAATGTGAGCTATCCTGACTTTAAAAGTTGTTTGAAATATTTTGAATCCGAAACAAAATTAGGAAGCAGTTTGAAATTAGCCTGACCATGAAGCTGCTTTGTTGAATTCTGTTTTTCTATAAGGTGTGTTACCAGATGAATGCCCGTTTGTCTGGAATCAAACCATGGATCCACCTACACATTTGTTTACGAAAAGAAAAAAACCTTTGTGGGGATTGCAGCTTTTTTTTCTACAGGACACAAATTGATGCTTCACAATACTTACTTAAAACATGTATTATTATTGCAGAATTGTTTAAGGACTCTAATTTGTATTAAATCTCTCTGTTTCAGATTCATCAGTTCTTTGAGTATAGGTCACCAGCAATTATTATCCCTGTTATTTGGTACCTGGTTTCGTATTGTTAATCACTCAGACATCAATTCCATGTCCGCAGAAGCGTTGTCTCGTAGTATAGCCGGCAGTATGTTTCACACATGTGCGGATGACCCAGTCAAGGTCACCAAAGCAAGTCAAATCCTGCAAATTTTAATAGACAACTTTGGTATGGCAAGCATGTTTGGTGAACAAAACATTAACTACTTTGCAGAAACAACTCGGACAGGCTTGCATGTCCGTGAAAGATTCCGATATCAATACAATTACCCAACCGAAGAAATTCTACCTCGTAAGTATCGTTCAATTCCTTTAAGGGGCTTTGTTCATTTAACACAATAAAACTCACCTTTTTCTATGGTAACAGTACAGCTGGAAACAGGGCTCCAGATAGTATTTTTTCCAGGCATAGTCTGCTTGATTGTAGTTCAGACTTGCTTCATTTTTTATAGAAGTACTAAATATTATATTAATAACTGGACACATTAATGTCAAATTTCAAGCAAAAAAAATTATTTTGGGTAATATTGCATTATTTTATAAATTAAGCTTGTTTGTCAAAACACGGAACAATTACACTTTTTTATTGGATGCCCCCCAACAGGCTTTTCATACTTAGTGTACAGATGAGGTAATTTTAGGTGTGACTAGATATTCCGAAAAAGAAATATGTACTATACGCACACTGACAATTTATATTGTGGTCCGTTTTATCCTGTTTAAAAATGCAATATTTGATAAAGTTTTAGGAGTTAAGAATTAAATTAAATTTAATTTAATTAAATTAATATTAGAATGGCAGGTTGTCACAACTAATCCACTCATAGCAAAGAGTGTGCATTGAGCTATCCTTTCCTCTCTCTCAATGCGTTTCAATGCTGCACTCGCCTTCAGCATTGTTTAAGTTGAGTATGGTGAAATAAAGTCTTTAGAGGATTAAAAAAAATATACATTTCTAGAAATAAAATACATAAATGCATGAGTATGTGGTTCCATAGAGTGGGGTGTAGTTGGCCAGCCAGGTGAAGTTGGCCACTTACCACTTTTATTTTCTCAATGAATTGCAGCAATTAGTCTGTATTTTTCATGTCCCTCAGAGAACCCTTTTCTGCTTGGATGATTTTAGATAGATGAAAAATGCGGGACTTCTCAAACCCCAGGGATATACTTTATTATTCTGAACTATTGCCATGTTTACAGGCACCGTTTGCGTTAATGTAGAATAGCTATAATAACCAAGGTCCTGTATTCTTTGGGTTTATTCCACAGATCATTTATATCCTCTATCTACATGTGTACATCGATTCACCATCAGAGCCACCGACACATTTTGGAAAATATGTCTACAAATAGTTGTATCTAGAACTGACAACATGAGAGAATTCAACTATTTAAATTAATCAATGATTCAACATCCCGGTGTCGGTGTGACCTTTTTTTTTAGTAATATACACACACACTACAACACAAAAAAGGCATTAAATTTTTGGTGGCACCCTTCCCATTTGATTTCCAATCAACCATAAAACGTTCCTGCTTTGTTAACTTGGTGGGAAAATAGTCAGGATTCAATGAAGTCATAACCATTGCATAAAATGTAGTCCCGTGGGGGAGCGGGTTGGCCAGTCCTGCAGAATACTCCCTCGGCTTCCTCGGTCGATCGTAAGAGGCGAGAA